>JAQFZG010001338.1:0-21921 GCA_034695465.1 Entomobrya nicoleti | reverse complement strand
TACATGTCTATGCATACTTACTGCGCAATATTAAGATGATTTGTAAAAAATCGTTGATATTTTGACATTTTTTGAAGCGCATTTCAGTTACATGACTTCCTTCAGAAGATTATAATTGATAAGTATATTTTCTTATGACGCTAACTCAACTCATTATATTTAATGAAAGGGTTATTTTTAAGATGCCGATGGTTACTGAGTATTTTCTCATCAAAGTTCCCGCTCAAAAGAGCACGGATTAAAAATATGTACTTGTTTATGGACTTCATTTTTCGTACCTTCTGCAAATAATATTATGAAAATATATTCTAAGGATATTTTTTTTCTATTTTGAAGTATTTTGGTAGTAACAATATTTTTGGGTGTGGCGTTTAAATTCATTATTTATATATAGTGAATGTTTAATCACATTAAAGGGAATTGTTATGTTCAACCATTATTTTAAAAAAAATGTTTTTGCGTTACGTCTTTACAACTCCACCGTCAAGTTCCCACATTTTCAAAGAGGGGTCATCTGCGACCAGGAAATATTACATTCCAATTTTAAAACTAGTATTTTTTGGGATAACATACATATGAGCAGTACCTGAGTAGTACTAAGTTGTATTTCAACTGTGTACTTTAGCCAAGCAAAAAAAACTTTCTAAGCAAACTTATTTCAATACTGTTTTACACTAATTTATTAGGAAAATCAAATAATTTAAGATACACCCATATGTTCGTATAGCGAATAAATTGAATTTCTTTTCTGATTTTTCTGAGATGTAGAATATCTTTAAAAATCCTCTGAGAATATCTGCTTGGAAATCGTACTTATTCTTCTTTTCTTTTTCCGAGTATTTGCAGAAATAGAGGACGTTGATGTCAATGAAGTGCCGGATGTATTAATTTCTTGCTTAATTTATCAAATTTTAAATGAAAGGAAGATAGCTTACGTAAATTTAAGAAATAAAGTTTTGAGATTGTAAGCAAATCGAGTTACCGGAAATTAAAAAAACTCACTCAAGTAGTGTGAAAGAAAAAAACGGTGATCAGCGTTGGTATTCCTTTTTTAATGATAGTATACGATATCGTAATAATAAAGTAGACGTCTCATCATTAATTAATTTTAATAGATATTTTATTTTCCATTTTCAAATACTGTTACGAAATGTTAAGAAATACATACAAGGGGTACTACAGTCATACTCACACCTTATACATATACTAGTCTATTTATAATTGTTATGTAATTTAGGTACATTGTCATGATCTACAACAAAATAATTGTTGTAAGATTTTTTAAAGTGTTAATAAAAAAACTTAATAGAAGCACTTTATCAACAATGAATCATTTATTATGACATTTTTTCAAAACTTCCAAAAATGAGAGGCTTTTTTAAAGCTTTATTGTACTTACATTACAAATATCGTGAACCCAATATACAGAAAATGATGACATTTCCCTAAATAGCTACTTTATTTTCAACAAGGTTCTTTATGCATAAAACTGCCAATATGATCTGAAATAGCATTGGGTACGATCTACATGGGATGTATCAAGAGAATTTAAATATTTCTTGAAATGAAGTATTTGATTATTTTTAATGTACTCCAGCAATACTAGAATTGTTTTAACATTAAATGGATTATATTACAATTCAATGGTAACCCTTTTTGAGAAAACTACATCTAATTTATCAACCAAAAGTGCATTAGACTACTTACAAACTTACGATATTGCTATGCAAAGAATAATGCCTAATCATAAACAACTTCTTTATTCAATCTTCTATCTTTAACCACAACTGAGAGTTTTCAGTCAATCATCTCCTAACATCGTATTTTATGACCTTTAAAATATAGACATATATCATTAACATACTTATGGTCATAACAATTTCTACTACACAGAGTGTAACATCCCCGACCCGACAAAACGTCAACGTACATTATAAATTATTTTATACTTGGATTTATACATTTTGGCTTACCCAAATTTCTTATGACAACGACATAAATAAAAAACAAAGCTTAAATTATATTT
Organism: Entomobrya nicoleti; assembly: GCA_034695465.1. Classification (NCBI taxonomy): domain Eukaryota; kingdom Metazoa; phylum Arthropoda; class Collembola; order Entomobryomorpha; family Entomobryidae; genus Entomobrya; species Entomobrya nicoleti. Next base: position 19,895 of record JAQFZG010001338.1, on the reverse strand, counting down.
ACATATATTTTCTGTTATGTAGATGTTTACCTTTTAGATACTAAATCGTACAAATACCAAATCGTCTTCATACCTCTTCAGTCACTCATAACAATGATAACGTAAATATTTTTATGTGTAATAAGGTATATTTTCAAACGCCACACACACCAAGAGCTAAATGAACAAACCAAAAGTACCATAATTTCAAAGTTGCGCTTTACCCAAAATCTCATTTCTTCCTCTCAAGGACTTATAACAATTTAAACATTAGGATATAAAAATGAAAATATTAGTTACGCAAATAGCATCTTAACTTGCTTTGAAAAAACGTATAAAATTATAAAATCTTAATAACCATTTTAATGAACGTGTTTTTCCCAAACTGCAAAATCGAAGTTTTCGAGTACAAAATATGCTCAAAACATGAAACGTGAACTAAAAATGTCATCTGCTGCGAAATTGATAAGAGATAGAACAAAATTAACTTTTTTGAATCCGTAATAATAGAATGCACGACATTCGGTCAAACTAAGTTTTTATATCTTCTTGCCAACAGTTTAAAAAAACTTTCTCGAACAAATTTTGACCTACCATTCCTTACTGTCTATTACCAGGGCAATTAGATGGCAAATGACTGCCATACCTTCCACATCGGTGACACCAGATCTGAGTCCGTTGTTCAAAAACGTCACATGTAAGAATGCAGTGCCCAAAAGCATTACATAAGCTGCATTGAAGCTCACGTTCTATTGGATAAGGGTTGAAGCGGGCACTTTGCCCTCGGTGTGTCCGGTTCCACAATCTTCTTTTTGCATGGGTGCATGCAGTCCCAAAAGGAAAAGGGCAAGCCTCGCTTCGATGAAGATAACTGCCACAGATGTTGCACAAGTTTCCATTCCTTCTTTCGCAGCGCCATTCCCTTTTCTCCCCAACTTGTCGCCCCCCAAATGTCCGTTGTTCTCCGGCTCCACCCACTGCTACTCCCTGACGTGCTGCTCCACCAAATCCTTGCATCGATGGCGCTGGTCCTCCGTGTCTCCTTTGCCTCGAATCACTCCATTCCTTCTCCTGACCAGTTGCTGTAGCTGCGCTTTCGTTCCCTCTTTGTCTCCTTTCAGCACCAGCCTCCGGTCTTTCTGCAGGGGTCACTCTTGAACCAGATCGAAGAATGCGTAAAAGTTCAGTAGGATCTTGATTCATACACCTTGCTGCTCCAAACATTTCAGTCATCCTCAAATAAGCTATTATCTGGATAAAAGCGGCAAAGTCCCGGAAGCTTTCTTGCGTTGCTGGCGCTAGCATCAAGAAAGCAGGTGTATCAGCGGTGAATGTTCTCAACATGATCAGAAAACTCAGCAAGAATTGCATCCAGTCTGTTGGTCCATTTTCTCCTCCCCAAAATCGGCGATTACGGTCGTCGTCCATTTTTAAAATAATTAATAAACCAATTAGTTTAATAATTGTGTCACGTTACTGTACAAAACTACAGAAATTTCAGATTCGCCTTCTCAACTTCACAAAATCACTTTTTTAATTTGTTTAGTCAAGAACTTATAATTTCACTGATCACCATAAAATGCTTTAAAGTTTCTTCCTTTTTTCCTGTTCACTAACATTTCTCTAATGGTTCGAAAAAAGTAAAACTAGCTTTTGAAATATAACACAACAGCAAAATGTACTAAAAACTCCAAAAGAGCGGAAGTGAACTCATCGTCTACTTGAGAAGTACTGACGTTAAGTATGCAAAACTTTCTTGATTTTCATGTAAACTTGTTACAATTGGAGCCGGCTTTCAATACATAACTATGTAAAAGGATGCATGAAAATCATGAGCGTAGTTGCGTAGGATGTTTGTAATTGTGGAATCTCCTTTTTGAACTCTTTGATGTGTACAGCTCAATACATGTAAAAAAAACTCTTCGATACTTCTCGTGACATTATGACTGAGCAATAGTAAGATGAATCGTAAATATTTTTTGATCTTTTGACATTTTAAGCTCATCTTATTTCATAACTTCTTTAAAAATATTAAGATACTCATATTTTCTTTCGGCTTGTTACATTTAATCATTTGAACAATAAGTAAACTCTTAAGACAACCAGTTACATAAATTCATATTTTTTATAAGTAGGTTCTGATTTAATTATGTATACAAATTGTATATGTTTATTTATAGCCGTTGTTATGTGCGCCTGCTAGTACCGCCATTTTTTCTAATTAAATTATTCCCTTTAATGTTCTCGAATTTAAAATTACAATAGGCTTAAACATTAAATTCAACCTTAGTTTTTTGTATTATAGGTAACAGCAGAAAATATTCCCGTGGCCTCTGAAATACATATATATCTACTCCAATATATCTATCAAAAAGGTAAAATACATAGGTATTTTCGTTATGTACTATAAGAAGTTTTCATCAAAAAATTAATCACTTTACAAAAGACTGGTGAAAGTTAACACAAAATAAAATAAATCCGCTGTAATAGCGATCATAACGGTGGAGCTGAAACGACGCGATACATGATAATGATGAACATTGTTGTTGCCAATGAAAAATGCTTTCGAACAATGTCACATTACATGAGGTTCAAATTGCGACCTTTAACCCTACCCCAAATGCTGACCTATCAAGGTCACTGTGACCCCATGTGACACATGATGCTTGCTTTGCTCAACCCGAGCTTTTGATTGCGCTATTTAAATATACATTGTGTGCAAGTTTAAAAATTCGATTTTGACCTTTGATCTTGGGCTTGACCTAGGGGGTGAAAATAAATAGGGTTCTTGCTCTTATCCGTAGTGACCTCCTTGTCAAATTTGAGCCAAATCAGTTAACGCGTTTCTGTGTTATCGTGCTTACAGACAGACAGACAGACAAACAAGATCAAGTCAATACTCCACCGAGCTTCACTTTCAGCTCCGTAATAAGCATAAAAAGGGATACAAATTTTTTTCACATGCTAGACAAGTTGTTTTACTTTTAGTATCATTGAAACATATATATGTAAAATAAACAATAGGCTTTATTTCAGCATATTGAACCAAGAAATGACTTCAATCACAAATACGATATACAGGACATTTGGCTTCCAAAGTAATATCCGAGTATTTTAGACAAATAAATACACTTGATTGTACTTCAATATCCGAAGGCTTACTCTGTTGAAGTTATTACCGGATGAAAATTCACAAAGAATAATTTGTACTTTGCTTTATTGTATGTCTCCATATCCAATGCTGAGTACCACAATATATTTCTATTGTCCTGACTTAAAACCCATGAACTACTTTAAATAACACGAGAAACATGAAACGTATTCAATATGTATATGGTTCATGCTTTATGGGATGATGAAGTAGCAAAAGTAACGACGTGACAAGGATGTGACATATGCTTTCAACAATGTCATTCTGTAATATATTTTTTCTCAAGAAACCAATTTAACGTTTTGTTCATCCATCCGGCATGAAGTTTTTTCTAACAAACTAATTTATTTATTGCTAAAATTAGAAGTGAAGTGGCTAATACGTAATTTCTGAGTGATAACGAAAAACTTGTGAAAATTGAAAAGATTGCGTAAGTAGATACTTATGTGGAAGCTTCGTGGATAATTGTTAATTGGATTCAAGCTTAGAAAACTAGTATTTTTTTAAACTTTTTGTATAACTTATTAGCAGTTCCTGAGTATTCTTAAGATTTGTCTCATATACATATATGTACTTTTTTGTAGCGTATTTCTTACAGGAATACCAATATGAAAGTTATTCTTATATGAATTCATAAATCGCACAATCCAACATACATGCAAAGGTTCGTATTGCAAATAAATTGAGTTACTTCGCTGATTTCTGTAAGACTTGAAATTTGTCTAACAATTCTCATAATCTTTTTGCTTGGAACTCCTACTTATTTTAGTTTCTTCTGCGTATTTGTAGAAATAGCGGATGTTGATACCAATGGAGTGGGTATGGAGTGCCAAGTGAGAAGATAGCTTACGTTTGGTTACGAAATGGAGTTTTGAGAATGTATACATATAGTCAAGTTATCGGAAATTTAAAAAAAGATTAAAATAGTGAGAAGATGTCACAAGAAAAATTAGACAACGTTGATAAAGTTGGTATTCCGTTTGGATTTTTTTAAAGGTTGAGGATGAAGTCGAATACGATATCGTAATAAAAATATTAGACGCATGATCTAAGTTTTACTAAATAATTTATTAAACATTTTCAGTTTAGAAGTACATTTGTTCTCAGGTAATACATATACTAGTCTATTTACAATTATTATGTAATTTTGGTACAATGTCAGCAAATACTATAAACTGAATGTTCTAAGATTTTAAAGTGTATCAATTTTAGCAAAACATTTAATTAAACTTATTAAATACATAACTTTGAAATAAATCACCCGCGATGGCATTTTTTCAGTATTTACATAAACGAATAACCTTTTCATATTAAACTTAATTTAATAAACATTTAATATTGGTCTCTAAAATCGTTTGCACGATTTACAAAAAGGTAACATTTTCTTAAGTATGCACTTTAGTTACAACAAATTAAATACACTAAAAAGTTAAAGTAGTCTAGGTAAATTTTAAAATAATAAAAACTGGCTATGCAACCTTAAACTTATAACTTAGATAAATAAAAGAGAATTTAAATAACTTTGGAAATAAAATACCGAAATATTTTTAGTGGACCTCTGCAATATCCACTTTGTTAACATTTAAATGGAAAACAATACAATGGAATGGATATAAGGAATACATAATTATTTTCACAATAAAAAAGGTCCCGACACGTAATTAATTAAGTAAAAATACTTTTTTTTATAATGTTGCGTTTCAGAAATGAAAGCAAACGCTGGAGTAACAGATCTTTTGGCAGATACATCAGTTTGATAGCACCCTTATGTCCTGCACCTCAGTCTCCCACGAAACCCAATCGACGCTAAAGTAAAACAAATTTAATTAGTTCTGATACATATTTTGTTTTATATATTTATCCGTGAAAGTTAATATGTTAACATGAACTTACGTATACAATTATCATGAACCATAGCATTAGGTATGTGTAGCACATCGTCAAGAAAATCTGACACATCTATAAATAAAAGTGAATAGTTTTATCAGACTCATTATTATACTAAATCAAACGTTTTTTTACAACAAAACATGGAAATGGACAAGTGATTGTTTTATAAATGGGTTTTACACGTCATACCACGTTCTCTTTAAGATTTATATGTGAATTAATGTATGGATTGTCGTCATCTCCTTCGTTCGAAAATGCGTTTCCAGTAAGATTAGTCATGTTTACTCGTTTTTACTTAGATGCAACGAAACTAGCTTTGAGAATATAGCAAAAAGGAATTTTCACTTGACTACAAGTAATCGGAAGTGAACTCGTCCTCTACTTGAAAACTACTGAGGTTAAATATCCAAAAATATCTTGATTTTAATGTTTCATTTTTTACATTCGCAATCTGCGTCCAATATTTAATTATATATTAGAATGTATGACAATCAGGAGCCTAGTTGCGTAGGTTTTTTGGGGGATTGTGTATTTTTCATTTTTGTGCATTTTGACTTGTAGAGCTCATTAGAAGTAAGCACATCTTCGCTACATATCTTGGCATTCTTACTGCGCAATAGTAAGATGAATTGGAAAGTGTTGTTGGTCTTTTGACATTTTTAAGCGCCTTTTAGGTACATGACTTCCTTCAGAGGTTTACGATACGTATCTTTTCTTATGACTTTTAGTCAACTTATTAAATTTAATGAAAGGATTATTATCAAAACGCTAAGGGTGCTCAATTATGTAAATTGCATATTTTATCATCAATTTTCCGGCTCAAATGATAAATGTATATTTGTGAGCTTCCTGTTTTGTAAGATATTTTAGTAATAAATAAGTTTTATGTTTAATGGTATCATTGTTTTTGGATTTGGCATTTAAATTCAATATTTCGATATAATGATATAGTTTTATCACATTGAAAAGAATCCTTATATTCCACAATTGTTTAATAGTGCGTTATACGTTCTTGTAGAAATTAGTTTAAGTGAAGCCTGTTTATTCAAAAAAATAATTACTTCTACTTACGAAAACATTGCAAATAAGTTGTTAGTTTGTACCACTATGCTGACAATAAAAAGACTCTTTACTTATATATTTGACAGTCATCCTACCAACATATTAAGTTTGAATCAAATGCCCGACGTTTAATTTTAAAAGAAACTTACGAACATCTAACAGGGTAATAAGAGAATACACATTCCATTAAAGTCCATGACATTGATAAATGATAACAATACGAAGCCTAACTATTAGGATTGCCAAACAGCGCAAGTTTTTAGACATTAATTCTGTTTTCAATTTTTGTATCATTACCGCTGTTTTTAGCTACGACACTTCAATTCAATATATTTTAGGTACAGTATTACTCTCATTTATCTGGATACAGATGATTTACATGTTCCCTTACATATTGACGTGGAATGGGGCAGCTTTTTGGTGAAACTGTACTCAAACATGTGGTTTGATTGCTTTCACTTCTAAACAAATGGAATGTTGTAAGTCATATAACGCAACTGTTGAATGGAATTCATTACTAAATCTCCATTATTGACGTTCACGTAAGAAAAATCGACAAAAGTTTAGACTATTTTTGTTTAAGTCTATACAGCAGAGCAAACTACAAACCACATTGCATAAATACACTTTACCATGCAATGCAAAGTTTTTTATAATGTCGTATTGTAAAATGTCTTTAAGTAAGTTTTTCACGGAACGTATTCTTTTTCTTTGATGGTAAAATCCAGATCTAAAAAATCATTCCTATAACACTTGAATTTGACCAGTTGAAAAATATTTGCATAGCGTAATTACAAAGGCTCACATATTAAACTAACAACAAAAGTTTTAGTACATATACATAACTCTACAAAGTATTTAATAAGGTCAGCATAATAGTTAAATGTTTTGAATAAATAATTAAAAATAAGTCCATGCATTCATATTAAAGTTCATTGGAAAGTTTGAAAAAATAACAGCATGTTGTGAAAATATGCACATGTATGTATGTGTACAAGAAAACATCACTACTTTCTCTGAAATGAACATAAATGTTAAAGAAAATGTCTCATTACCTTATTTTTAGACCATGAATTCTTCTTCGACTTCTGCGTCTACATATCCGTTGATAGTACGACGAAACAGTATCACTAATATATATGGTATGACACGCATATAGCAATGGATTTTCACAATTTTCGGTACAGCTCCGAATAACTTCGTCAAACATTCGTAACATTAACTGGGATACACACCAACCAAATATATTTTCCTTAGGAGATCATAGGTCCATAATAACTCATCAAAGAGAAAGATTAACAATATAAACTAAACGTTAACAAGATACACACTGTTAAGCTACGTTTTTAAAGATTATTTGACATGATATATCTGAAGATTGGAAGGTGAAACACTTCGCACAACTTAGCAAGCCAAATAACTTAACATAAAGCCAGCACTTAACTTCAAAATTAGTACACGGAATCCAGGCGGCACCGAAACAAATCCAATAGACACCACAACAAATCGAAAACACATCGAAACAAATCCAACAGACACTTTAACGAATCCAATAGAGCCCGAAACAACTCCAATAGCCGCTATATCAGTTCCACCACACGCTAAACGAAAACCATATAATTAATTTCACAATCTAATATTTTACGGCTATTTTGACAGAATTGTTATTGTGTTAATGATATACTTACGTAAAGCACGACCAGAAAAACGTACAACAAGTACAGTGTTGCCATCATCACCAGGATCCGCCATTGCTAAAATAAATACAGATCCACTTATCAGTATACTCGTCTTAATACAATCTGATGTAAAAACCACTGCATTTTTAGAAGTAATAATCAATTAGATGCAAATGTATGCAAAAAAAACTAATTTTTATGAACACATACCAGGTCCTCTTTTTGCTTATCACGCTCTGTATAAAGATCTTCCTCTTTATTCAGAAACATGTTTTTAGCGAAATTTCCCATTTCTCCCCTAAATCCCGTTTAACAAAGCTAAATTATGGAATGCTAAGTAAAGTAATGAAGAAAGGGCTGCTTCTAATCGGAAGTAAACTCATCTACTTCTCGAGAAGAACTAATGACAAATATGCTAGAGTATCTTGAGTTTCATATTTTTAATCATGTAGTTAGAACAGAGATTGGGAAATACAATTGTTCATTAAAAAGCAGAATATATCGAGAAAGTAGGTTGCACAGGTAAATATTTCGCAGTTGTGCAAAATGACTTCCTATTGCTTTTGTAGATCATTAGTGAGATAAAATCCCTTATTCACTTCATCTTAACTAAGAAGTAAAATAAGCAGATCTTGATTTGGGAGTCTTTGTGCTATTTGTTTCGTTGAATACCTGTATGTATATGAATATAATAAATTTGCTGTAAAAATGGTTGAATTGTTTTACGCTTTTTTGCGTCAAAGAAGCATTTAATTTTAAATTTGCACTTACATTTTCTTTTTAGAGTACCACACGGATTTTCCAAACGTATCCAAATGATTGTTAAAAGTAGGTGTATTTTTTGTGCTTGTTGGATGTTGAAAAACGTGGAATGAAGTATAGTAGTAGTATAAAATAATAAATTTATTTTTACAGAAAATCTATCAATAGATTTTTTCGTTGAATAGACAAACTAGTAATAGTACGAAATTAAATTCGAAACAATCAAATCAACACTGCTTCACATAACACAAATATCGTTTAATTGCTAATACAATAATAATAATGGCGAACACTATAATGGCCTTATCTTTTTATTTAATAAAACTATGGTTTTTTATAAAATATTTATAAATAATTAATTCAAAGTAAACCAGAATACGTTTTTTTAAATTTTATAATATTTAGTCGTGGGAGCAAATACAGTAGACACTACATCAGTTTCACTAGCAGCTATATCAAATTCATAGAAATAGTTTTAGATTATTATTATATTTTTACAAGTACACAAATTGTAGTTGAGTACAATAGTTGTGTTAATAATTTTGGACTTACGTAATAAATACACAGGGAAAAGAGCAACATATAGAATGTTGTCATCATCAACGTGATCCGCCATTGCTAAAAATGTGCAAAAAGAAATGTATCAGAAATCTGACCTTACTTAATAATATGTAATCTCACAGAAGTGTATATAGGAAAATTATTATTAGCTTTCAAAAATATTCCATACCAGATCCCGTTTTAGCTTAACACGGTCGCTATGTGGATGCTCCTCTTCTTGGGGCAACATGATTCCAACAAAATTGCCCATCTCATTCGCTCCTCTGCAAATTCCTTAGGGCAAACTTAGTTTATTTATTGAAGCGAAAGTTAAGGAAAAGTTGACTGCTGGTAATTGCATACAAACTCAATCCCTGCTTGAGAAATACTGATGTCAAATATGCGACAACTTCTTGCTTTTTATATCTTAAATACTTTTTGCATATTGACTTCACTAAGCACATCATGCTTTAGTTAGAAAGCATTCACATCAAACAAGGCCAAGATTCTCCCTACTAATGAACTGACAAGTTGTGCAAAAAATAGCTCTGTAATATATCCTTTGTGCATTCAACCAAACACTAAATCTATCACAAAAATTAATGAAGTTTCAACCAATGCAAGTTTTGTAAGTTTATAGTATCCGTAGGACCGCAAACCCTTCTTATATGTGACTAAGCGGAATCTGAATCTACATATTTTACAATAAGTTTAGTAATCAGAGGTCCTGTTTAAACGATAGAGTTTTACCTAGACTTAGCACTATATATATAATATTTCAAGATCACAGTTTTAAATTATTTTGATAAAACATCTTGTAAGACGTTGTCCTTTCTTATATTTCAAGTTCATACATATATCAAGAAAAATGTTAGCTTTAAATAGAATTCGAAGTCACAAAATCCTTTCAGTCCTTACAAAAATTTCAAAGTCATTCTCTCAAAACTGTGCGAAGACAAAAAAGACCCATAAAAATAAATTACCAGGCTTACTCCGCTTCCAGCTCAATTTTATAAACAATATAAACTGGAAACTTTGACATATTCCTAGCCAGTGAAAATCCGGATCTAGTTTTGGATTTTAACCAAAATCATCCCAACCCATTGAAAAGACTTAAAGTAGCCCAATTTGTACATTTTGTAGTGCGTTTTATTCAAATCGGCATGCTTGATTATGAGTTGAAATATCTCAAGAACGTCCTTTCCGGAGACACTGTAATTTCCGTATTCTTTTTCCTGCTAATTGCCCACACATTCATTACAACAACTTGTTTACTTCAAAATAAGTGCAAAGATATTGTCAATATTATCAATACATTGTTTCAGATTCCGGTGGTCAAATCCTCGCGTCTTCTCCAATTTATGTTTTTCAACGTTCCTCTTCTTGGGATAGTTCTACCAGCTTTATATTCACTTGTTTCTATTGTCAAAGGAATAGATCCCATAACTCTATATATTTTACGAATGCCAACTTACGAATATTCTATTCCACTAAAGTTGCTTAGATTTGTTGTAGCAATTTTCGAAACATGGGATGTCATGATAACTTGTAATTTTCCAGTTTTACTTTGGTATCAAGGCATGTTTTCCTGTTACATTGCTTTATATGAAATATCAAAGGAGTTTTATTCTAATAGTTATAAAATTTCCAGGTGTTCCTGGAATCTACTTCAAAATATAGAAAAATATTAGTTTCAAAATACCGATGTCTACAATTACACACGAAAAGAATTAATATCTGTTTTCAAGAAAAGTATTCCCTCTACTTTGAGCCGATATTGATGTCTACATGTATTGTGCCTGCAACACTTCTAATTAGTCCGCGAGTTAAAGCAACAACTTCTTTTGTTGGTATATCACTAAGTTCGTATACAGTTGTTAATGCTTACATTGACCTAGCTATAGGATACGTTCTTCCTGGTAACGTAAATAGAATGAGTGGGAAACTTTTGATCGTTTTTAATAACATGCTTGCCAAAGTTACTAATTGTTATTCCAGGCAAGATTGCAAACGGATGATCACAGCTTGTCGGGAAAATCGTATATATATTGGCTATACAAATTTCTATGAACAGAGTACAGCTTTGAATATTTTGAACTTTTTGATTAACCAAACAGTTAACATAACTTTGCTCTTTTAATTTTAAGTCAGAAGCTTAATGACAATGAAGCTTAAAGTAATGCATGAATACACAGCAGATCAACTGTGAGTTATATAGTTTTGTGAAAAGAAAGTTTATATGCCAATTTTTTGCAACGTGCATATGAAGCTGATGCGAATATCAACAGGATCAAATTTCTAAGCATCTATCTTCTTCTGAAGATACTAAAGAGAAAGGGTAGGCCGAAACATCGATATTTGATTCATCACGCCATCTTTGTACAAGAAACGGGACAATAACCCGTGTTTTCTCCAAATGAGCTTTTCGTTTTCTATAATTCAGCTTATGAATCATACTCCTAAAATTTAGGAAAAAAGCATTTTATTTGTGAATTCTTTTAAAAATGCATTTTCAGTTGATTAACCTAATGTTATAACCTATACAATAGGGTTAATGATAGAATAAAACTAAAAATATCTGTATAAAATACTAGTGTAATATTTAAATACATGTTAAGCTTTACTCATTTACTTAACGATAAGTTATCTCAAACTTAATATATGATTATGTATCACATTTTGACATTTACAATAAAGTTTATCTAAATATTTGATCACATATCCAAATATACAGCTTTATTAATTTACAGAATTTATTTTAACAATCATTTTCTTTTCATTGTAAAATAAAGTATACACGGAAATACTAAAACTACAATAACTACTACTAATATAGCCCCACATTTAAGATAACATGAATTAATTTTTCTTGTGGATTCCATCGAATTACAACTGGTTGTTAGTCCGCTCTTTCCCTTAGAATTTTCTCTACTTCTGTCAAATCTCCAATCTCTTGGTCCACCAGTAATAATGGTCAATGGATGAATAAACTCACATTTAGCACAGCGCTCGTCTATAAATCAACAAATATAAAATTAGCTTATTTTTTTCTCTATTTTTATCACAATTAATTCCAAAATATTAGCAAAGTGTCTTACCCGGATCAAATAAGTCTTCCCTATTCATTTTTAAAGTTTCAAAGAAAAAATCAAGCTAAGCACAGCCATACAAATACTTATCATAAGATATGCTGATACGCAATAGTTTACACAAGTTTCTACTTAACAATTTCTATCAGTCATATAAAATTTCCTTAAATCATCAACCAAATATGTAATGTCTGCGGTCAATATTTTGATTTACCATTTTTTGTGGTTTTATGAGTCAAGGTTACTTATTATATTACAACGCAAGTTATATACGACGAATAAACATATCATGAACCGGAAATAAAACCGCCTTGGAAATTTTGTAAGTGAAACGCATTCCATATATATATGAGAGACATTATAAATAAGACGCAGATATGTTGCAGTTTCATATATTTTACAATGTATACTTTATATAAAACTTTTCTTCGGAACTTCTTTGTCACTGATTTTTTTCGGTCATCCACGTGTCCTATCAAAAAGCTATACAAAAGAATAGGAGTAGTTATACCAAAATAATATTCACTATAAATCTGCATAAAATCGATCAATTATCCAAATATACTAAGAAAATTTCCCCAAAATCCTTTCCTTAAGACAAGACACAGTTCTCGATTTTTTTCTCTGTATATATATTTTGCAACTGCAACTGTGCTGAATATATTTTAAAAAAGGCTTAAAACAAAATATATAAAATGGTTTTATAACAGTCTATTAAAATCGAAGTCATTTCTCAATATCGATTCTAAATACATGAATATTTTAATCGGCCTCCACAGTTTAACTTCCTTTAAACCTTTAAAAAAGCCTCTTCATGCTTCAGTTCCAATTTATCTCTAGCAACCGTAAAAAAACCATAATCCCACCATGTATCTCCACACAAAGCTGCAATATAGACTCATCTATCTCCAATCTTTACTTTCCTCAATATTCGGCGTGTTACCATTCATCTGGGATCCCATCACCTTAAAATACAAATCCTCCTCTAAGCAATACCGCTTATTTCTCCATTCTCCTTTACTCTGCTTTCTCCAATATATTTACATAATTCAAGAAACAATTCACCTAAAATATTTCAAATCATCTGTAAACCTCAGTGAAATCTTCTACATTCTTTTATGGCTTATCTTACTCTCCTTGTTACAAGTGGACATCTACCTATTTCTTACAAAGCACGACGAACTAATTGAGTTTTTAAACCATTCCAAATCCTACAATTCTCATATCGCCTTAAAATATACCAACCATTCTAATTCCCCATTAAGCCAAAAAGCTACTAAACTATGGGATCAATCTACCTTATCGAATATTTTATCAGCAATATTCTGCCTTATCTTTGCTACATTTCACTGTTTATATTTTCCTTTAGACTATACATACCCAACACATTACCTTGGAGACCATCTTAACTTTCTTCCATTTTTCGCTAAATTTATTCTCTATTTAATTTACATAGTCATTCAACTAATTATCCAATTTAAGGTCCAATTCACATTCTGTTTTTTCAACAATCTCGTGTTAGAAATTGCCGTTCAATATTTACCACTAATTAGTCAAGAATTAAATTTAAATTCTAAAAATACCTTCCAAACTAATGGCTTATTACGATCTATTCCTAATTTAATTTTTGAATATCGCGCTCTCCAAATTTTACATAAAATATGTTTAAACGTATTCGGTATATTATTATTACCCGGCTATTGTGCAAGTTTATTTGGTTCGGTGATTTGTAATGTCACCTTAATTTTTCAAAGGAATTCTATGGAAACCACATCCCAAATTATATTTCTAGTTTGTACATTTCTTCTTCAATTAATTTGGATTTTGATAATTCATGCGAGCATATTGGGACTTTTATTTAGTGGAAAGTGTATAGAAAGCTGGAAGAAATTTGATAAATGGTCAAAATTGGATGTAAAATATTTGAAAAAATTTGCATCAAGTTGTAAATCATTTAAAATCGGTTACAAGAATTATTTTAGTTATGGGCGAACATCGGTATTGATTTATTTAAAAGCTATTTATCGATATACCTTTCGTATTATTTGTGGGCTTAGAAATCAATAAAAAAAATCAATTTTGATACATTATCAGAAAAATTACATGGTTTTTTTTTATTTAGAAATAATTTCATTTGAAAAAAAGCATATAATTTTTTAAATGTACAATTTGCACAAAAAATTATTAAAATACATTGTCGATTTTAGTCAAGTTATCAATTCATTTAATTCCGCTGAGGTGGACGCAACAGGTCCTCGATGACAAAGCAGCAAAAAGGGGACCTTTTCACATTCTTCGCCCAACGGTGGTCCTGGCGCAGGGTATCCACCTCCTTTCTCGCCTTCAAAAGCTACAAAGAAATCAAAATACATACAGCAATTTTAAATACTGCTTTATTTTTTAACTATTATATTAAATAATTAGTAATTAAACTTACAATAGAGTTATCCATTCTACTCAGTCGTTGGACTGCCTCTGCTTTAATGAAATCCATCGGGATTCCCTCGTTCCTTAATTCAATTTCTTCGTCAGCTGGAGCAGTGCCGTCACTCAAGTTGTCATACTGAATCCCTCCATCTGCGCCATCGTCATCCTCATCACTACTTTCATCATCATCCACCTCCATATTTCTCGGCTGCTGCTGTTGATTCCCTCCAAAAGGTGTCCTCCTCTCCCTAATCGCCCCAGGAGGGAAGAGCCCTTGGAGGAAACTCTCCATTTGAGGATTCCCTCCACCTCCTCCTCCAGCTGATGGAGCACCTCTTACTGAAGATGGAGTTTTCTCCCTTGCCAATACTGGAGGGACATCCCCTCCACCTCCTCCAAAAGCTTGACCTTGACCACCTCTTTGATAAGGCCTTCCTCTCGCTGATGCGCTTCTTTGTCGTCGACGAACCGGACGAGCACGGATGGGCGCTGGTGGGGCAGGCGGGGGTGGTGGCACCCTGTAGGTCTTTCCAGGTCGCTGACTTGGCGGACGTTGAGGTTGAGACGGCACCAAAGCAATTGGAGCGGAGGTGACTCCTCCTCCGTTTCCAGGTAATAAACGAATGGAGTACATGGGCAAGGTCCTCTTGTACCTTGCCACGAAGTCTTCAATCTAAAAAAAACAATTAGTTAATTCACTGTATTATCAACTAATTTTTTACAGAAAATTATTGACAAAGTTGTCTAAATAGTTAATTGTTAACCTTGTCATTAAGATTAGCGGACCATCCTTGTTGTCCATACGTTTTCTTGGAGGTGGGCTATTAAAAAAATAAAGTGCAGCACGAATTTAATCACAACATTTAACTAATTGTATTTTTTAAATGACCAATTTAAAATAAAACTACAATCATTACCAGATTCAGTCCAACTTCAGTGCTGAGGAAATTCCTCCAAGTTGACGTCAGGGTAGCCTCCTTCTCCACAATCGCCTCCTTTAAATTGCCTTCTCCAATTAGTGGAAGGTGGCGCATGTCCACCCGTAATCGCACTTTAGTTATCGCCTCCATCTTCAATTAACTCACTCGGCACCTACACCAACGACACCTTAATCACTTGAAATACTTCAAAACATAAAAAAACACAAAAATTAAAGCAAACTATAATACTAATTAAACTTAATGATAACACTAATTTTAAAACAATTGCTTACCTGTTAATTAACTGAAGTGGTTTTCAATTAAAAATTAAACTTAATTTTGGTTCAACAATTTACAAACGAAAAATAAGCCATTTTATCCAACAAGAAGAAAGTTGTGGAATGAGTGGTAATGAAGATGATGCTTTTTTTTTACCGAATAAGCAGACAGTCAGGCAAGCCAGCAGACTACACCAGACAGCACGTCGCCGAGAAGTTTGGCGGGAAATCAATGGGCCGTACGTAAATGACATGAATGATGAATGAATCACAACCTTAATTATTAAGCCAGTTAAAAAATATTCCGAAATGCTAATTAAAATGGTAGACAAAAAAAAATATAGTAAAAAAAACAAATATTTTTTTTTGGCGCGTTTTCTCCAAAATTTTTGGAAATTAATTTAATTGAAAACGCAATAAAAAATATAATTTTTTTATAACAACTTCTTTTTGTTCATTAAAACAAAAATAAACTGAAAATGTATAATAATTAATTTGAATTAATACATTTAACTAATCAGTATTAGTGGAAGATGAGGCGGTGGCAGCAGGAGCAGAGGTAGTGGCTGCGGCAGTAGATTGACCTTGGCCAATGATATCCTCCATCTTATCATGTAGGGTGAAGCAAGACTCATAAAACTTGATTAACATTTGAGGATAAACCTTCCTAAAATGAAGGCTAGGTGTGTAGACAAAATTGTTGTTGTCCTTGTCTACATCCTTCTCAGGATCCTCAAGCACCTTCAAAGTCTCCTCCTCCGAGTTGGGTTTGAGGCGAACCAACAACAAAAGCGAGCCATTGAACTCCGTACAGCCCAGCACACAAAGAGGAATTTCCTCAGAGCGCCAAAGTCGTCGAAATCGTGGCCCCTGTTCAAAAAATGGGGAAAAAAATAATAAAAATACACAATTAACTAATTACCAATTAAAGTTAATTATATAGTTTTTTAAAATAAAATTAGTAAACTTACAAACAGCTGTTTTTGCGCCTCTCTCTCAACCCAGTTAACTTCCTCTGCCTCCTCCTCTTCTTGTTCATCTCTTGTCCCCTCCGCTTCTTCTTCCTCCCATGGCCACTCCTCCTCTTCTTCTTCCCCTCCTGTCCTCTCTACAACCGCTTCCACATTCTCCACCACTGCCATCCCATCCATCTCCTCCTCCACATTCTCCACCACTGCCATCCACTCCATCTCCTCCTCCACATTCTCCGCCACTGTCATCCCCTCCGTCTCCTCCTCCACATTCTCCACCACTGCCATCCCCTCCGTCTCCTCCTCCACATTCTCCCCTACTGCTATCCCCTCCATCTCCTCCTCCACCTCCCTCATCACCTGCACAGTTATTTCAGGTGGATCCACCTCACTCCCTCCATCACCACCACTAGCATCATCCCCTCCTCCACCGTCTCCAATCCCCTCTTCTCCTCCTCCCCCATAATAATCCAATTCCGGAGGATCCGAGTTCCTCGCCACCCGATCACCTCCCTCATCTCCTCCTCCCACTTCACTCCCTTCTGAGGTAATGGTATCCACCTTCTCCTCATCCTCTCCCTTGCTTTTCCTCCTCACCCTCATCTCCTCTCTCGCCTCAAACTTGGCCATCAACTCAATGCAGTTACCAAGATGCTCCAACGGCTCCCAAGTGTTGTGCTTGCTAAAAAAACAATTAAATTTTAATTTCAACTTTAACCTACATTACTACAATTAAATATTAATTATTATTTCCAACTCACCTCTCCCATCCCACCCACTTGATCCTATACAACGGGACCCCATCAGGGCCCACCCTCTTCTTCAAAATCTTCTCGACCATCCACTCTTCATCCCCATCTTGGGTAACCACCAAGCCCACCTTATCATCCTCCTCCTTCTCCTCTATATTCCCCTCATCTCCTTCACCATCACCACCAGTCTCAGTCTCCTCCTCTTTCTTCTTCCCATCACCCTCTTCCCTTTTCCTCTTCTTTCGCTGCTTCACCAAAACATGGCCCAACACCAAACGACACCCACCTTTCTTCTTCTTCTTTCCCTCAATCACCTCCACCACCTCCACCTCATCAGACATCTGTTCTTCCCCCTCATCCCCTCCACTGTTCCCCTCCACACTTTTCTTCACTCCCTCCAAATCATCCTCCATCGCCTCCTCATTCTTCCTAATCTTCTTCTTATCCTCCTCCTCCTTCCTCTTCTTCAGTTTCTTCATAGCGTCCCCCATTTTCTTCCTGATCCCCTCCTTCCTCTCCTGATCCCCTCCACCCTCACCAACACCTCCCCTCTTCTTCATCACCTCCTTCCTCCTCTTCTCCTCCTCCAGTCTCCTTCTCATCTCCCCCGACATCACCGGCTTGTCCACATCCACTTTGATCCCTCCATTCCCCTCCCCCTCCCTCCTCTTCATCTTCTCCTCCCTCGCCTTCCTTTCCTCCTCCCGTCTCCTCTTCTCCTTTTCCCTCTTCGCCCTCTCCTTCTCCTCCTTCCTCTTATCCTCCTCCACCCTCCTCTTCACTCGCTCCAGCACATCCTCCTTCTTCTTCCTCTCCTCCCTCGTCACCTCTTCCTCCCCCAAATCTCCCAACAAATCCTCCATCCCCCCATCCACCATTATTTCAAACACATCCTCCTCATCCCCTCCATAATCCAATTCCTCTTCCATCGCTCCAACCTAAATAAAAAACACCAATTAAAATATAATTAACTAATTAATTAAATCAACCCATCACCATCTCATCACTCACCACCACCAAATTAAACCACTAAACACATTAAAATTAAAACTAAAAAACTTAATTAATTTTTACTTACCTTATTTAACAATTTGTTAGTTTAATTTTTAATTAAAGTAAACAAAAGAAAACTCACTTTAATCAGCAGCGCAGCACCCAAAATAAAATCACTTGTTTGCCAAGCAGCGACGTAAGTGGAATGAGAGCTCAGCTCGGCTGGCTTGTTTTTTTTCTGCAAGGCAGCTTACTCAACACGGCGTGTTTGCTGAATGCGTGTGGTCGTGGATGGTCGTCCCTTCGTCTTCCTTTTCTCTTTCCTTTTGTCTCGCTCCGTTGCTCGCTTGCTCTAGTTCGAACTTTTTTTTGCTTGTTTTGCGTGTGTTTTACGACGCGCTATTGTGATTGGGCACGCATTCCCCAGCACATTTGCTACTTTCTTGAGCACATTTTCTCAACCCTTTTTCAACTCATTTTTGTACAATCTAGAGCACATTTTTCTGCTTTCCAGACACCAGAATTTAGTGCCAGAATTTACTTTATAAGATCAATGAGTGATAGAGGATAAAAAGTCTGTCCGTCTATATTCTAAACAGATCAACTGATTTACATGAAACTTGGTATACAAACTCATGTGGTCCATGGAACGGTTCTTATTGAATTTGGACCTAATCAGTTTAATGATGTTGGAGTAACGGTCAAATAATGGGTTACAAGCTTTTTAAATAGAAAAAAAAACATTCCATTTATATTTTATATATAGAAGGTATGCTAAGTTTGAGCTCGACTTTTTATTTTGGAGAAAGGGGAAACAGTCAGCTGGGCAGGGTATCATTTTTGAATCCCTTCACCAGCCAAAAAGGTTTCCCTAGAAAATGTAGCTTACTACATGACATTTCTACAAACTCGGGTCTCGTCAAGCTGTATCAAACATGCCAAGCAACAAAGTTTCATACAGCTTGATAAGCCGCTTGATAAAATAAATGCATTTAGATATATGGGCATTTTTTTTGAGATTATGTTTTCAAAAAACAATGGAAACCAAGGTTCTTTTTATAGATGTTGAACCGTTTGGAAGATATGGTGAATACGGATCGACAGACAGACATACTTTTTATCCCCTATCATCCATCGATCTTTTATTGAGTACAATTCATTCTGACACTTAAGTAGAAAATGTGAAAATTTTAGGTTACTTTTAGCACCAAAGCCGTTTTAAATTGTGGTTTTTTCAAGACACTTAAGTATTTTTGAACTTTAGCATTAAAATTTTGAGCTAAAATACTTTAAAAAAATCCTAAATGAGCATTAAAAATACTTTAATGAAAGGACCTTATTCCATTTACAAGGGGTCTGGGCCATATGGCCGTCAGTTATGAGTCACATATCAATCGAAAGC
>JAQFZG010001337.1:0-21932 GCA_034695465.1 Entomobrya nicoleti | reverse complement strand
GACAGACAGACAGACAGACAGACAGACGGGATGTTCAAATCATTAACTACCTAGCTACGCAAACGGTAGTTAATAAATTCTTGGGATGAATAAAAATGCAGAGTTAAGAAATAAAAGAAATATGTCTACATTTGTTTTTGCTAAACGGTTAATCAAGCAAAGCATTAGCTTCTTTGAAAAAAACTCGACGCACGTCTGTTATGCTAAGAATTCCAGAAGAACTTTCATCCTTTCATTTTTTCAGAGAATATTGTTTTATATTTATATTGCCTTATTTTGATATGTTTATAGTACAAAACGGGCAACAGAATTGTGGCAGTTGGCTTGCTCTTCATTGTAATTCCATACCTACCCGCCTCCAACCTGTTGTTTTCCGTTGGCTTTGTTGTTGCGGAAACAGTGCTCTATATTCCAAGGTAACTTATATCATACTCTATATACACCGTATATACATACATTTGACTTTACATAATAAAATGATTTATTGACTTTCACCATACAAGCTTGGGAATCTGTATTCTTATTGCTCACGGGTTGGATTCCCTTTATCATGCCATTAAAACGAAATTGGAAGGAAAATATCTATTACAAATGTTCTACAAGTTGTGTGCAGTAATTTTTGTGTGTTCTCTACTCGTGTCATTTGGAATACGGACATGGCAAAGAAATACTGTTTGGGAGTCAAGATTGACCCTGTTCACTTCCGGTATACACGATATTCCACACAATGCCAAAATGCACTACAACTACGCCAACCTGCAAAAGGACATGGGGCAAAGGACTAAAGCTATTGAGCACTATCGTATAGCCATAAAATTGTGGACTGACTATGCCAGTGCTCATAATAATCTTGGGGCTTTATTAATGAGTAATCCGCCAGCAGCGGAGCATCACTTTCTCCAAGCTATTCAAGCGGCGAATCAGGCACATGGGGGAGCACACTTTAATATTGGAGTTTTGTACATGTAAGTTTTAAGCTTATTGGGAATTTAGTAGTAAATTATCTTCAAGATATATTTATATGATTTTATTTTCAATGTTTTATGTTAACTTCACAAAAGGCATGATAAAAAATACATGGAGGTTGCAAGCCATTTGAAAAAGTCACTCATAATTGACCCGTCACACAGAGAGGCAATGGAGTATTTAAGCATATGTTACAGTATGATCCATAACCAAAAGGAGGGGAACATAAGACACGCACCCAGTGATTTAAGTAACTCAACTAGTAGTTCGTCAAATACAACAACAAACACACTTATCTTTGCTGCAAACGATAACAAATAAAAAGATGATTTTTACAGAAATACCCAAAACAATCAAGTTGATTCTCAGCACAAGATATCCAGAGCTTCCGGGAATACAAAGGCCATTAGAGATTGCACTCAAAATAGCTCATCTATCACGTTTTATAAGAACTTGTAAAAATTGATTGAAATATCTTTAATAAAAAAAATACAAAAAAAAACTGAACTGATAAATTAAATGAGAAAATTTAAAGTTTGTTCCACATTTTTTGGGGCATTTTGATTAATTTTTATTTCCATATCGATATTTAGCCTTGAGGCTTAAAAATGCATGTAATAATTTTAACATAAAAATTGGTCTACTCAAACAATTATTATCGTATGATATTCTTATCTTGACATAACAGGCCAACCAAATATGGGTAACGAGACCAGAATGACGGGAGTGCAGTAATAAAACGATGATAACTAGTAGTAGTAAAAGTGCGTAAAAGTTTTTTTATGGACTTGAGCATCATTATCAAATTGCAAAAGTCATTTTGCCTCATTCACATGTTCTATTAGTAAAACAATTATTACATCACTATCGTCCTGCAGCACTAATATTTTTCCGGTTGTGCTTGCGTCGATTATTTTAAGGTGCGATATCATAAGGCGATTATATTGAAAATATGCAAACTATACCTACCATGGAAAACATATCTAAATGTATTTGTTATTGATAGTGTAAACCATTAACTCAAATATACAAATATATGTTTCCTGGGATAATTAGTAGTTTGCAGTACAAAAGCTTTATTTTATAATTTGAATAGCGATTTGAATTTGAAATTTGTTTGCCAATATGATATGCTAATTCTTTCTTCACTTGAGGTATGCCAAGGATTGATTGATTGATTGATAGTTTCTATGTTTGTCTAAAGCTGAACTTTATAGTTTGGTCACGCATGCATGCATAACAGAGATAACAACGAAACATTGTCTTACATACCTTAAGCGATATGCCAAAATATGGATGGGACACCGTCGTTAGTTGCTATTGAAATAAAGTAACTACCTTTAAATAACATGGGGGAAAATCCCCAGTTTGAGCAAATATACATCGGTGTCCGGTCTTCATCTTAACAGGTCTCTTCATACCTTATTGGGTTACCCAAGTGTGGAAAATTTAATTAAACTATAAACCAATGCGTAGATGTTAGATTAACTGAAGATTTTATTTTGTAGGTACTGTGGATCAGGTTTTATTTTATGTAGTTTTTACTGTAATATGAAAGGCATAAAAGTAATATCTAAGAATACCAGGTTCAGTATAAGTAATATTACAAAAACTTACATGATCACTACACCCCATGGGTGGATTTTCCTGCTAAAACATAAAAAACGACTTACAAATAACTAAACTATGGAAGCCGGCTTTAGGATAGCCAGGGCTTACATTAGTGTAAGTGACACTATAGAAGTACAGTCTACCAACTTTGTACAGTAAACAAAAGAAATTAAAGACCAAAATTACTATATAGCATTGCTTGAAATTTTTGATCAATAAGCTTCTGAATAAATATTCTGCCTTGGAAGGATAACGAAAATAATATTTGTGACAACTTTTCCTTCAATATTCTGAACGATATTTGTTGGGTTTATACGAAATCTAAAATATAGGTGACATCACATTTCTAGTAATTAAATAACCTCGTCCAGTACACATTTGTAGTATTTAAAACAAAGCTATGAATACAAACATTATATATTTTTAACATAATAAATACTAAAACTTAATATGCAGCAACCTGATTTTAAATTTGTTCGTCTTTAGTGTACACTGTCTTGCTAACGATAAGAAGGTCAAACTCTCGTGCACTTATTTTGGGAATTAAGAACCTAAAATCCCATCAAATTTGATATTGGTAAAACCAATTCGAATATTATCTTAAAGCCCTATTGCTCCTGATTTTTAATAAACAAGTAAGGTTTTCAGACACCCGTAACACCTGAAGAAAGGATAATATTTGTTTTAATATAAGTCCATAATAAACCTAATGATTCATCCTTAGTTCACAAATTTATTATGGCTCAATTTCAGGACAAAATATTTATTGCTATGATACTGTTTGGGTGCTACGATGCATATTATTTAGGTGCATTACATATATTGCTGCGTCCATAAAGGAAAACAAAGTCATATTATTATTATAAAATGAACTACCAGCACTTGAACTAAAGTATCTCATCATCACACAACATGAGAGTGGTGTAATTTTCTGATAATCTGCATACTTATATTGCATTTTTAATACCGTAAACATATGTCGGTATCAATAAATGTCAACCTAAATTAAAACAAATGCTGATTTTCCTAGCACTTCAATTTAAATCAGTTGTAGTCTTGTTTGGAAATAGTGTACGAAAACAATATCATGTGCATTTCACGGGTGACATAAAGGTGTTCTAAACCGAACAAATATAAATGAAAATATTCTAATTGAGATGTTCTAAATCAAAATAGTCTAAACGAGAAATAGTCTAAAAGAGAAATATTCTAAACTACAATAGTTTTAAAACCATAATCTGTGCACAACACTGTGGTTGTATACTACGAAATCATTACTAATCCCATGTTTGTAATTTATTATGCATGTAATCCCAAGTCATGAAAGTCATAAAACCATTATTCTTTCATCACTATAAACAGATTAATTGCCTCAGACTTTAGTTTCGATTTACGTTTGAAACATGGTGCAAGCAGTCCTAATTCGAATTACGGGTTTTACTTAAATCATAGGCAACTTTTTAAAACAGCTAATTTGCATTAGGCTAATTATTTTAGAAGATTTATTTTTAGAGTAATTCACGCTTCTAGACTAAATCGCGTTAGACTAATTTGTTTATAAGATTTATATTTAGAGTAATTCTCACTTTTAGACTAATTCGCGTTATACTAATTTTTTTAGAGAATTTGTATTTAGATTAATTCTCATTTAGAATAGTTTAATTAGAATACCTTTACTAGACCCGCATTTCACACTACAGTTTGTACGTACTTTCACCAGTAACCTTCATTTATATTTATTAAATTGCATATAGCTGCAATGTCGAGTTAAATTGGATGGGGCAAAAGCCGCAGGCTTCACTTAATTATAAATTGAAAATGTTTATTTATTTACAGCAACAAATATGTAGACTAACCGCTTTATTTTTATTATCTTGACAATGAACTTCGCCGAAAGAGCAAGTTTTGTGCTAGATTTTAGAAGCACTTTTAGAAATCCTTTTCATAGAAATATGTTTTGATAAAAAGTTCTTAATTAAGTAAACATAAACCATTATTTGTTTGTCGTGAATAAAGATAACCGCTAAGGTTATGTTTATTAGGCTTGAAAAAAACGGGTAAATAAAACAATCGGTGCTTATATGATTTGCAAAACTATAATACTTACGCTTTCAGAATGTTTGAGTACTAGTTAGTCAGACAAAACTTGTCAAAGAGAATAATGCTAACGATTTGTGTTGTTCTACTTAAATTCCCAACATCAGTCAATAAAATCTCTTTTCTGTTTATTTACTGAGTTTGAGAAAGTGTTAACAATTGTGGATGTGAGCTTGTACAGCTGACAATAGGGGACCGCTAATTAAATAAAGTCCTTATGACGACTTTTTTGAACGTTTTGAAAATATCGTTATTCGTAGAAAAAATTCGACATTAGGCACTAACAATGCGAAACTAGTAAGTTGGAAGTCAAACGAGGAAGTGAAAACCTTCAAATAATATAGTGTCGATTCTAACAAAACATAAATGGTTTCTACAAAACTCAATTAGAAATGACAACTTTGAAGGGTCCATTCAAAATATAATTCAATACATTTTTAGTAATATCTTTACGAAAGCTTTTTGAGGAAAATTTCATACATTTGTTCTTCTATGTACATAAATATGTGGAATGCACTAATATTTATTATTATATTTCTGTGTCCACTATGGGTATTTTTTGTTTTTGACTTGTTCCAAAAGTAGAAAATTCCCTAACACTTTATCTCAACAAGAACACATACAAACACCACACTTTTTTCAGAAAAATAGTTTTTTCCCAGTTGGTAGACAATATCTGAAGACTGGCTTCAATAAAAATTCAATAGAAGTTTTTCTAGTACAACCTTTCCAAACGTGCTTTTACTCTAGAGACATGAATAAATGTGAAATGAAAAGTAATTAATATCAAGGTTAACTTTAGCTCGAAAATATATTGACTTTTATTGAATGAGAATGCTGAAATACTGTAAAAGAGCATTGTGTCTCTCTCACTTTTTGTTTGAGACA
Organism: Entomobrya nicoleti; assembly: GCA_034695465.1. Taxonomy (NCBI): domain Eukaryota; kingdom Metazoa; phylum Arthropoda; class Collembola; order Entomobryomorpha; family Entomobryidae; genus Entomobrya; species Entomobrya nicoleti. Next base: position 16,370 of record JAQFZG010001337.1, on the reverse strand, counting down.
CAATTTTTTTAAAGGTTTCTCTGTTAGGTGATATTTGTACTTTATTTCATTTTGTAAATCTTTTAAGATTTGGAGATGGCTGTAGAATTATTTTATCAGTATGCATTTTTGTACTAAAATCTTGCACTAGTGAATATACGATGAGATGTAAAGTGAGTGGAAGAAAGTCATTATTTTGAGGCTGCCAACCACAAAATTGTTTTTTCACGATTGACTGAGCCCTAGAAATACAAATGGGGAAGATCATCAAAAAGCATTTCTGCATACTGGTCATTTATTTCCTTTCACTATCATAAAGAATGCAAAAAAAACTCAAGTTATATGAAACGAACAATGTTCATTCATGCGGTTTGCGTAGCATCAAGGACAATCGAGCGGATTCAAGTAGTCAACACTTTTCATTGGTATATACATACCTCTACTTTTCAGATAGTCAGTTGTGTAAGAAATTGTAGTTGATTAAGACAACGTTGACTTCATCTCCTTTTTTCAACATATAATGAACCAAGTTTCTACAATGAGATGATCAATAGCTCTGTGCTCTAGCAACAAAATACTTTTGAGTGCTATACAATGCCCATGGTGACATTTCACATGTAATAGTGATGGCCACTCAAGATCGTTTCTTCTTTCCACTTTGAGTTGAGTTGAACAACAAACTACTAATTGCTTTACTTTTTCTCATTAGTTCGTCCCCCGCGGTGTTGTATTTTTACTCCGTTTTCGGCAAGTAAACACAACAAATCTTTATTATTAAATGTATTTGTTTTACATATTGTATAAACAGAAGTAAAAAATCGTGTCGAATATATATTTAATACATCTTCTAGTAACACTATAGTCATAGCAACAAATGTAATGGTGTTCGTTGTAAAAATTAGGGAAGATAACATGATAAGAATCCAATATTTGAAAGTTTTAGTTTCACCTACTGTTCTAGTTGTTTCACTGCTTACATTGCTAAACTATGGCAAATGTTTATTCTGCAATGTTTAAGGCTATTTTTTGTTTTAAGATTACGCTACGCGTTTTTCTTCTTCCTTCAATTTCCGACGTAAGTAAACATGTTTATAAACTATGCCTTCTTTTATAGTCTTACGAAAATACTTAGAATAAACCACAACTCCAAGGAAAGAGAAAGTTCTGAAATATATAAGTGAAATATATATATAAGGTTCTTCAAATCTTGTATAAAATCATATGCCATATTAGCACAAGCTCCGGGGTGTTTTGTCAACTTGCACTCAAAATCAAGCGCACCCACATAAATAAGTTTCAATTAGTAGGACACACGTGCGGTAAATGTAATCACATTTGTTTCCTGTTTTGACGTGATTTTTAGCACAAAAATAATTGCATTGCAGTTTTGATATGACAACTAGCACGACTGTTTCCGTAAACGCGATTATCAACAAAAGGCTGCCACAAGCAATATGTAATAAATGGTCATGTCACAATTGAAGCTCATACGGTGAGCAAAGAAATCTACACCATGCGAGCTGTTAGAGTGAGAATAATTGACTATAGGAATGTTTCTATATGTTGGAAAAAAGTTTGTATTAAAACACTTTTCTAAAAAAAGGACAGTTGTAAGAATGCTCTATATTTTCACTCAAAAGGGACTTGAAGGCTTTCATTTGTACAAAAGTGAAAGCATATTTTTTGTATGAACTTACCTTGTCATTGGGTAGTTTGCAGTGGGCACAAACCAAGGTTGTTCAGATTTGTTTTCCTGACAGATATGAATTTTCCTAATGTTATGAACAATATCTCCAGAGCATAAGTAAGTTAACGTAAGAAATGACCAGCAAAAGAAAGGTAGCCTGCAGTGTGACACGTTCCTTTTACTTTCACCCACTTTCCGAAATAAGAAATGTGTGTAAACAAAAGTATTGTTATATATCCGCGGGTTACACTTTAATAACCAGCTGCATAAACAACTTGGAGAAAACTTGGTAGGAAAAATGTATTCGCGATTCAACAACATAAGGTAAATACAAATTAACAATGTGTATACCATCATGAAATGTTAAACATCAAAAAAATTAATGACATGTTGACCGGTGCTAAAGTACTGTGGAGAAAATTGCATGCTTAACCTGCAATTAGCGAAATTAATGTGGGTGAGAACCTTTTGTGTGGTCATTAAAAATGTTTTGATGTACATATGGGAGCATTTCAGTTATCCATTTATGTATGTAGGTAAAGGAAATATTTGAAATATTCAAGTTTTTTGTGCATTATGAGAGGTTTAACATGTAATAGGCACAAAAAATTCAATCCTACATATTTTCATTTAATAAGTTTTTACGTTTGCAATCAATAATCAAATTAATATACAAATCTATAGATGATTGTTGTTTGGTTTGTTTGGAGAAACGGAAACCAGTATACAAACCTTTAAGACGAGAGAGTTTGGATATCAGACTTGGAAAATAGAAAGTAGGCGATCAAATGCTTACAAAATGGAATCCAAATAACATAAAACCAAGTTGATCTTTCAGGAAAGTTCATTAACTTATGTACATGTAATCAAAATGCTCATGTAACACGCTGCTTAGAAAGCAAACAAATGTCCGGCATAGTTGTGAGGAATTATTGGGAATGAACTGGCTTGTAAATTTTACACTGGAATGTACTTTTCTGGTTTATTGGAATTAATTTTAAATGAGCAGCTTTGATGTACACTATTAGGGTAGCTATTTATGTACAATGGCTGGAGAAGCCGAATAAAAAATCCTAGATGAGGATTAGAATTATATTCAGAGTTGGATAAAGACAACATTTGCTGTGAATCTGAAGTTTCCCTGCTGGTTTTCTCCCTAAATGCTTCATTGTAAAGCATGAAACAAGATAGTATACAGCAAGTTCATTGGAAATTAAACATGAGTAAAAGTATTGTGATCATGTAAACGGGGACACTTAAATAAACAGAAAAAATACATGTATACGTATATATAGCTGAAAGGATTCTTCCAAAACATGTTTCGTGAATGCAATTTGAAAGGAAATAATGAACAGAAATTGTCAAAAACCAACAAAAGTGGAGTATATTTTAGGGATTCGTAAAGTACTCTATTCCCTGAACATAAATCTCTGCTGTGTTCCAAATACTGGTCATGTAAGTTCAAAACATTCACCCGCAATGAGTGTTTTGTGAAATCAGTGAGCAGTTTACATGGATTGCTCATTATAGCCATTAGGGAATGTTAAAACAACATTCCAGATCTGCCTGGTAGCATTTGTAAATGCCAAATAAAACATTAGATAGAATTACTGTAAATGAAAGAGATGTGTTGTCCAGTACCCTGTTTTTATCTATACTTATTAGTAGAGACTTGGTTGATCTCATGTTATATTCCAATATAAACTTGTAAAGCATACTTCCAACAGGAAGCTCGTTAGGGTAGAACTGGACATTTAAAAATCCGGGTAAGTTACAGTAGAATTAGGTTGCTTTTTTGAAAAGTAATTTTTAACAAATTAAAGTTTCATCAGAAGTCTAAATGAATCTATATTTTTGGGGCAATATGATATAAAAATAATTATTTATAATTAAATCATGCATTCGTTCACTAAAACACCAAACGGTTTAGAAACACCCAGTTGAAAACGATGTTCTGCCTACAATAAACATATTTTTCTGAAATACACAAAATGATGACATAATAGGAAATGTATACTTAAAAATATGAATATCACATTAAAATTATAGACATGAAACAAAATGTACTATGCTGATACAGCAACCGACCACTCCATTTCATCCTTCTACATATTTCATACTGCTCGTTTACTGTTTTAGCTCAATTGCGGAGTATTTCACCATGTAGCAATATAAGTCAAAACAATACACGGATAAAAACCATATCCCATGAATTGTTTTATTGAAAGAAAAATGGAGTATATCGAATAAGTTAAATCTGAAATACTTCTTGATTCTTTATGAGTTGGTCAGCGATACAGTACGTAGTAGTAGTATTTATGCTAATCATGAGGTTAGAATTCGAGTTATTGATATGCGCTGCTTTCTATCAATCAAGTAAATTCAATTTACAGTATTGCCTACATATCAGAACTTATGCTTAGTTGCATATATTTTGGATGTCAGCATTTTTTTCCGTGATTGAACTTGCTTGCTAGATGATGTGGCACTAATAAACCGTTGTATCTTGAATACCAAACAGATACCGTTTCATATAGTCTGGAGTTTGCTTTACTAGTCATGTTTTAGTTTACTTGCTTCAAATTTTCAAGTGTACCATTACTTTATCAACTCTTCTATCATATAAATCATTATTAAATATACCTTTACTTATAATATTTTAGAAAACCAGAAACATTCATTGGTACCAAAGTCACATGTTTTTGAAACTGAAATAGTAAATATGACTGTGTGAATGCAAAAATTCGACACACCAAAAAAAACCGGCCGCCATTCAAGAAAATGAGAAGAGTCGTTAAAAAACGAGTGAGAGAAATCCCCCCAAGGCTTTTGTAGACTCTCGTGTCAAAGTAAACTAGACGTGAGAAGATGTATATTTTGTGTAAAACGGATTTTCATACATTTTTTCTTTCTCCAAATGGATCTTATCATTTGGTATACCTCTGGTTAGATATTTTATAGTGTGTAATGTATTCTAGGATATGATACCTGATATCCGGTTCTGACTCAATACAACATAGTGATGTTCTTGATATATACTATCTATCTATCTTAGTAACCAAGTCGTAACAAGGCTGCAGTGTATTTTGACACCTTACGTTTTTCTCTTAAACATTCCGTTTTACGTTTACATTCAACAAAACTAAAATTTGAATAGAAAATATTTTATTTATTGTTTGCCTCAAAGATAGCAGTACCAGTCATACCTTGAAACAATCAAAATATGAGAATCCTCTAAATCTGATTTGGTTCTATTGTGGCTGGGTTCTCACCAGAAGCATTTGGGTCTTTCTACAGTTTACTTTTTTATTTTGAGACGGAACAAAACCTAACTTGAATTCAATACTCGTTGAATTGTAATATTTAGTTACTCGTGTAAAATACGTGTAAAATATTTTATTTGAATACTTCCATCATTTTGAACCATACTTGTGTTTTTTGCATTTTTTATGCAAGTTGGCTTTTTTTAAATACATATGCACGCATATAAGAGGTGGTCAATATTATCGCCCAAATGATTGGTTAGCTTTTTCTAGTGATCATCGTCGAATTCTAGATTTCTATTAAGATAAAATAAATCAATCACATGCAATATCTGATCCGTCTAGTGCCTACTTGATGAAAGCAGGCATGGTTCACTGATCCACATTCAGTCAAAAACTCACATATATTCTAAGATTGGTTACGACCAATGCCCGAATAAATGTTGATTGACAATTTATCTGATACGATTTTCATAGAAACCGGAAAGTCCATTTTTATCTTGATTCGCTACCTTTTATTCCCCTGCTCGTTTCTTTAGTGTTGCAATAATACAAAAAAAACATAGTCGACAGTGATAACCGTACCACTTCAGTAAACACGATGCGTAGTGAATTATTTTATTGAAAACCGTAAACGTAGCATTCCATGAGAAAATCCGAAAGAACACTTTGCAATTGGCATTTCTGATGGATGTGTGAAAGGTAAGTTTGGAATAATCTTTCACTTTTCCTGCATTCATGGACGGGAGTCGGAGTTAAACTGAAATGAAACATGACAACGCCGCAAGTTTCTGGAAATTCAAGACAAAAAATCCCAACAACTCGAGATATAAATTCTGAAAATTTATCATTTGCTACCTAACATACAGTTTGGTTTGGTCGACACATTTTGAAAACTTTTGGTATGAATACGTCAATATTTTTGGGATACCCGAGTTGCTTGTGACATCAAGTATTCGAAAATATGAGTTCATTGAATTTTGTACAAATATTGGACCATAAATCAACTGTACTGTAAATCCATCAATTTCTCATAAGGAGTACGTTGTTTAACGTTTAAAATCCAAAGGGATGAATACGAATTACATACAAATAAATACAACACCATACTTTTACGTGTATGTGTTATTATAAAGTTAATCAGTTTCTGCGCCTATTTTTGTCTATGAGTTAGAAAAGTTTATTTAGTTGTGCGTGTATAAAAACCTATTTACGAAAATTCTGTTGCTTTTCTCCAATTTTCCTCACTCATGAAACCATTCACAAAACTTCAGCCCCTTCTTTCTTCTAAAGATTTCCATTATTTTATATTTTGTGTATTTGAAATTCATTTGTTTTCGTGTTGTCTTGTATTTTCTTTTTACTTATCTGTCTGGGAAATATACGTGTATACAAGATAGTAAAATTGAAAACAAAAACTCATTATGGAAGTCACACCAACCGCATAATTGGTTTCCGCTCAGTTAAATTACAATACTGCCTTGAGAATGCATAGAAGTTTTTACGACATTTACATCTGTGTGGACGTTTGCATAAGTTGAAAGACAAATGATATACAAAAACAAACTAGTGGTCATTTGTTACTTTCAACATAACCACTGTCTTCGAAATAATTTAAGTGAAAGTTAAATTATACGAACAAAAAGTTTTTTTTTGGTTTTGGTGTATTCTAACGTATGTACATGTTTATTTGAAACTTGATAAGGATATCTGCTATACTTGGCTTTCTCCCCAATATTCTCTTTATGTTGCAGCAAAACTTTAGTCAACTCATCTCGTTCTATTACAAGAATCAGATTTGAGATAAAACTCTTGTTTTGATTTTATTCTGTATTTTTTTCTTTCTTAGTCAAGAATTTACTCCTAATTTTTATTTCCTGCTGTTACGACATCATCATTTACATTCACTAAGAATCTAGCAAGTGGAGAGGGGTAAAATTGAGTTGGAATTTTTAACCTAATTGTCACACCGTAAAACAAATTGCATTGATCTAACTTTCAAAATATTAGATTTGCACGAAACTTAATTTTTATTAAAATAACAATGGAAAAAGTTACAATTAATAATTTTTTATTGAAGTACCTCTCAAATGACTTCATAAACGAGTATTTTTGAACGTACTATCCTCTAAACTTATTACAAAATCCATTTTTTGAAGATAGAACATGACCTGTTTCTTGGTAGATTAAATTTACAGTCTGAGAACTTTCAAGAATCCTTCTCTTTGCAAATCTAGAAAGTGTCATGGTCACATAGGTTGCTATAAATACAAAGTGTAATGTCCTATAAATCCTATTTTTGAACTGGGACAACACTGCAAAAAAACTGATAAGAAACTTAATATTTTAATGACCATATTATGATCACATTATTAGGCTTTCCAGAAATATTGCTATGGTTCCATTTCTCAAATGCATGCATGAAAGAGATTACTATTTCGAAATTAAGTATACCGAACTGCTTTGGTGTATCATTCTGCCCCGAACGTTTTGGATCGATTAAATTGAAAATCAGAATTCACATCCACTAATACAGTTAGTGTTTAACAGCTGCAAAAATGCACGAATGTAAAACTGCACATGTGTAAGTATATGTGATAGTGTAGTATGATGTTGGTATATTTTCATCAACTGTGTTACTTTACTCTGAACTACTTTTTATCAAAGTATTCCATATAACTGTCATTTATCTTTATCCGTGCAGACCAAGCGGGTGAAATAAAAACGTATTTTTCACTTTTGCGAACTATATTGAAAACCGATATTGTGGCAAGTGAACAAAACGACTAAACGAAGTGAGCTAACAAAATGAAGAAGAGATAGACTTTCATGTTCCCTCAAAACTCGTTGTAGATAACTTGTCCATTGACACTTTTTTATCTTAAGCCATATGAAATTCGAGCGAAATAATTTTTTCATTAAATGTGGTCAGTAAACCGTTGTTGGTTTTGGTGATCTAGATGGTTCATATTGTTCTAGGACAAAGTGAATACGAATAATGTCAAGTTATCTTAATTGAAATCTAGATTTTGGTGTTTTTGTACATGCGACACAATCGTGACGACTGTCGACACTATTGATTTGTGTCCTTTGTGTTTGTCGAAAGTAATTCATTCTATACACATATACTTCCCAAAAGTTCCAAAAATAAACTAATAAATCGTTAACCATTTTTTCAATTTTTAATTTATTTAAACTCTTGCTGCTCTATTAAATTTCAAAATTTATGAAATACAGTTTGGTGTACTCCGAAGTAAATATTTAGCTTTCTGGATTACGTTTTAGCATGACTTTTTTTTAAACATTTCATTAAAACGTACAATTAAGCCATTAATGTGTTTACAGGAAGGACTGACTTAATTAGCAGCTATTTCAAGATGAAAGTAGTGGATACCTACCTGTGTGTGTAGTTTATTCATAAACCTAGTCTTATATTGAGTGTGTTTTAAAAAAATACTATAGGAAACGAAGTCTTTTTCGAAACAAGTATACTCTTCGTTAGATGTTCAGCTGTAAGAAAATATACAGTATTCGTTTGTAATGAGAAAAAAAATATTGTTATTAGAGAATTTGCACCATCGCTGGTCCAAATTTGATAACACTGATTTGTTGTAGAGAAAAGTAGTACAGAGATCACAAAGCAAAATAGCATAGCGAAAACCACACGAAAATTGAGAAATTGGTATCCGTCAAAGTAAAATAAAAGTTCAAAGCACAATTCACCGATATTTTCCATTTTTATTTGTAGCGTACCGGGCTTACTACTCACTCGGATTCCATGTCTAGAATTTTTATTTACACTTGTTTTATTGACCACTCCGTAAAAGTTCGTTTTGTCATGTCGTGGATATTTAATGGTAGTTCGTTTACCCGTCTCTAAAATTTTGATGAGTTGACTTCATTAATTATTTCATGAGACATTGGTGTTTAGTTAACTAAGTTTGGATTATTTTAGATCCCAAAAGAATTTACCACGATTTGACCAAAAATAAACTGAATCGCAATGTAAAATTATCCATTCTAAAAAACATGTTTTTTTTCTGTTGAGTAGTTCAAAGAAACTCATCATGGTTGTTTAGCCTTTATCGAATTTAGCCTGATTGCCACTTTTTGTCAATATTTAAATAAATGTCACCATGAATTATAAGCAAACGTTCTAAGAGTATCCACAAGTACCTTGTTATCCAAAAAATAGAAGCCGTTGGGGTATTTTTACCCAAGCTTTCACAAGATAACTGACTGCATATACATTTATTTCTAAACTGTTATGAAAACGGACCACAAGATTATTGTATCGGAAATTGGGATTGACATTTAAAACTTTATCGAAACAGCAATTTTCTGTAGACAGTGTGAAGAAAATTCATTAAAATGATTGAACTAGAAACATTGCCTTTTCTCCGTGCATAAAGTTAGGTCACTATATTATAAATACTCAAAACCAGTAGTTTTTAATTAAAGTAGCGCTTACGTTATCAACTCTTCAATTAACTTTTCGAGTACCTAATAGATAGTTGAAAACCTTTTTAAAGAATTGGTTTCTAAGAAACCTACGTGACTTATATCACTGAGCATATAATTTTACGCAAGCCTCATTCCCATATAAAACCAAACCAAAAAACTTACAAGTTCCTACAATATTTAACGAAGCTTTTTGCATTTTCCTTCACACAACAAGGAAATTGTTTGACCACTTTTATTGATCAAAAAATGGAATCCCTCAAATGTGTGTGCTTTTATCCTGTATTTGTCAATACAGCTAGTTTTTTTTTGAAACTCATTAATTTTGCAGTGAACATAAAAATGTAATTAGCAATTTGATGATGTATTCAATTCAATTATATTTATTAAAAAGAAACCGTCCCAAATATAAATAGGGAAAGCATATCTCCCAATTGTATTTAGAATATCAAATACATTGTCTATACATATCTACTACCAATTAAAGTTGGACGATGGTAATTTTTCCTTTTCGCAAAATTTCGGTTGGGTGATGTCAGACCAATGGATCGCAAAATCTTTTCAGTCAGTAAACAAGATAAGGAACCATAAACCCCTCTTTGAATTCAATTAATATTGTAAGATGAAGCGACAATGACGGGAGTAATTGTTTCCCATTTACGCAAATTCAGTGATTCTCATTTAATAATACAAAATTTTCTCTAAATGACTTCGTCAACAGGCTACCCAGCAGAAAAGTGTCTTGAATGTCGGGTGGAATTTACAACAACTGAATTTTATGAGGCATGCAAATTAAGTGATGGAAGTAAAAGGTAGCCTACTTCAACAACCTTCGCTGTAATAAAGAATGGATTTCCTTTAGTCGTCTGGAATAACATTAATTGAAATAATGTTTTCAGGGAGTTGAATACAAAAATACAGATGGTCTTAAATATCAGGAGAAAATTTTGTAACCTAATTTCACGCCACATTACTAATTGAATTTGATACGTCCAATTATAATAATAACCCATTCAAATTTTCTAAGAAGTAATTAAATTGTCGGAGTATAAATATTAGCTATAGGGGATAGCTGAATGTCATTTAGGTATTTTTACAAGTCAGCAAATAATTCTTAAATTGGATTAATAAGCATACATATTTCTTTTCAGACTAGATAAAATTCGATATCATATAATTTATTTTATATCCTGACTAATCTTAAGATATATTTCCTACTACAATCGGAGTATTTCTGATTATATAATGATTTTTGCTAACAAAGTTATGGATCTCACCATTATTTCTATACCCTATTGCTATGGCAGTTTAAATTGATGTCATGTTCATACAGTCATTTAAGGTATGCATGCATTTTCATTTTCACTTCATAATTTATGCAACAATACTCATCTATTTTCATACAAGACGACAACTGTCGAGCTGCATGCAAGCGTGCATTACCATAAAACCTAAATGACATTACCCAAAAATAAACTAGTCAGGACTACGCAGTTCCTTTTGTCCATATTCTCTCAATAAATTCGAACACCTATTCTCTCACATTTATCATTCAACCTTTTCGCGAGGACAGGGATGTTCAAATGACAATAAGCCATCAGTTTTAATTTTATTTGACATTATTGCCATATACCTTACCTTGGTATTTTAAAATTGTATCTAGTATAAGTAGATTAGCAGCAAGGATGTTTTTACAGGTGCGTGTTAGAATCTCATGAATACTGTACAAAACGCTTTTGATGCACGCATAGTGTTTTGATCCAAGATAAATTTTATATTAGTTTTACATGCCGGCTTAGAATTCTATCTGCTGATTATATTGCACAACAGCGTTGTTGACAGAAAGGTATTTGTTAAATTATTGATATGTCATTGGCAATGGAATTGGATTTACTCCTTTTCAACGCTGCGATAACTAGTTAATACGAGTAATCCATCAGGAGGGTAAGGTGAGCAAGTTTTTTGGTTTTGTTATTAGGGTTTATTTCATAGTGCACAAACTTGGTGGATTTGATATTTGAAATATTTTATTGGATGTGTGCTGGCGCTGTGTGTTCCATTTTCATTCAAGCATTTATTCCCCTTCCAAAAAAAACATTTCTGTACTTCACGATGCCCCAAGAAAACGAAAGAAAGTAAAACCCTGCGTAATATTAGATGCCATGGTCTATTTCTTCGTTTTCATTTTGGTGAGAACCGTAAGCTCAGTTTTACCGCTAGACATTTTCTTGCCATTTTACACGTTTTCCTAGAAAACTACGTAAACTTTACAGTTGTATAGAGCTGGTTTTGAAGTACACTGTTGAATATCCTATTCTAATTTGCCTTTTTTGAAGTGATTTTTAACGATGTACAAAAAAGTATGATGGTGGGCCTTCCATCTCTCTAAAATAGCAGATAAAGTGTCTGTTGTAAACTTTCGTTTACTTTTTGGGGCATTTTGAAACAACCATCTGATATTTAATGAATTCATTTCAGTTGCAATAAAACCTTTATATCTTAGAACTTTTTATCGATCAATACTCACCTATCTCTGTTATGCATACATCTGTGATGACACTTTTGAATTTGGCTTGAAACAAGCATGGATACTAGTAGATTCTCACTACCCATTCTCAAGTTAATAATTACTATTCAGGACTCATAATATTATGAAATAAACATCGATAGTCATCAATGTAGCTAGGAAGGCTAGCCATGCAAGGAACACTTGAGGCGCAAAGGTGTGCAAATATTCAAAGAGGTGTATTTTAGCTTGGGATAAACTATTACATACGAAAGGGTATCATTTGACATTCCTTTTGTTTGAAATCCACCACTTTCATCTTTATGGAGCCTTTGATGCATCGGGAGAAATATTTGTCTTGTTATAATCAAGTCAGCCTAGGATGATTCTCGCATTTAGATTTTTCCGAACACATCAGAGTTATACTAACAAACAAAAGGCAATCTGTTGTTTCTTTTTCGGAAAATAATATGTGTATACAAATATAAGTGGTATTTCGATTTCAGTCCTATAGGGATCAGGTAACATATCTTAAAAATCAGGACGCCAACTTCATATCAGTCTTTTCCCAAATGATCAGCTCCATTCAAAACAAATCAAAATAAAATCAGAAGTGTAAATCCGTTTTCCATAAAATATTCAAATTCCCAAGTCTTTTCTTTGTAACTTGGCTAAAATGTCAACCGAAAGCTTCTGGCATTTTGTCCATTCGCTTTTTAACAACTCTTGCCATTATCATACCTGGAGGCATTCTCGTATTTTGTGACTTGATTTTGTATATTCTGGTTTTTAGACAAAGTTTACACATTTCTACCTGGATTTGTTGTACTATAAATACAATTTGTGTTCAGGGTGGCAGCCAAACTGGAACTGAATTTCATTGTATTTGCCTTTCAAACATATTAGGTGTACGAATCATAATGTGGGTGTCTTTTGGAATGCTAATATAGCACCTTTCAATAAAACCATTCTGCGATTTCGCATTTTATCAGAAAGCATTTTTTACCTTTCTTGCTGTGGGGGAAAACAAAAAGAAACGAGCTGAAACAGAAGCAGCAATGAATCAATGAATGAAATGGAGTTTCCGGTTTGTACGAAAATCGTATCAGATAAATTGTCCATCAACACTACTATTGGTGCACAGTTCGGACGCTCTTAATCCAAAAAAAAACACATATGGGTAAAATTATTTTGTGTGATATGTAGTCAGCGAGTTATGGCTTTTTTCTGCACTCACAATACTACTCCATTTAGAACATGGCTTTATCTTAATCGAAATCTAGAGTTCGATGATAATAGGTAGAAAAAAGTGGACCTGCTATGTAAATGGTTTATACAAGTTAGGGGCCCGTAACAGAATTTCGGGCAGCTAGGTATGGGAAGCGTATCCCAAAAACCCCCTTTTTAACCCCAACCATCGTCCTAACACCCGCCCTTTTCCTAACCTCAACCCATTTCCTAACTTTCCCCTTTGCCTAACCTCACCGAACTCTCCAACTCCCACCCGAGGGGTAGAAAACTAAAACCTGAGGTACTACCTCAGGTTCAAATTACGCGTCTCAATTTACCCATATGTTTCGAGTTTCAGTCTACTAACACTTTTTGGGGTTCCCACTGGGATAGGTCAGGTCAAAATTTAAATCTGATCTCAGATTCCAATTCAGCGTCTCAAGTCACCCCAAAGTTTTATTTTTCAGCTTGCTGACCCTTTGTATGATTTGTGGTACCCCACTGGGGCAATAAAAGGTCAAAACTCAAATCTGACCTGAGATTCAAATTCAGTGTCTCAAATTATGTCTACGTTCTGATTTTCAGCCTTCAACGACGACATTCAGTGAAATCGAAATATTGTTAAATATGCACGCCATCCACATAAACTCAGTTCTTTATAAAAGTTCTATCTAAAGTTGACACAGTGAATCATAAACTGAATCATTTTGTATGTATGATATGGATGTTATTTCTAAAAACATATTATGAAAGGAAATGCCACAAGTTATAATATGTCGTCTTAATAAATACTAGTGAAAGTGAAAGCAAAGGTACGAATTTTGGGATCTTATTGAATATTAGGATGAAAGATAATTGAAATTAATTAAATCAGTTAAATGAGTTTTTGCTCATCTCTTTTGTTTGAAAGTTGAGTTGTATAAGTATACGTGTACTAACACAATTTGGAATACTGATAACACCAAACTTGAGTCAAACATTCTTTCAACATATTATTTTGAGAATAAATCAAAAGTTATTTAATATCTGTGTAGGAACAAACTCCATATATGTGACAGAACAATTTTAATCATGCAGACAGGTATACACTAGGAGGTATCTTCTAATTTAAGTACACTAAGAATTATAAATGAGTAAGTGTTCCGAACAGAGTAACGACAAACTTCTCTATGAAACTTGACAACAAAAACAAGCGAAAATGGGAAAGCTAGTGCAACTTGAAAAGCAAACACGAACGAGACACACTATTTAGTTTATAGCTGCTTTGTTGGCGCATTTCAGTTTGTTGAAAAGGAAACAACATTGGATGCTCCAACTTTCATATTTTATTGAAGTAGAAATATATTATTAATTTAATTAATTTACAATTTGCTTGTTAAGGAATATTTGTGTTATCACAAAACTGCAGAAGTTAAATACAATGGCCTTTTGAGTGCAAACATCGAAGTTATATATTTTCGTGAGTAGTTCAAATTGATAACACTATTTTTTAAACTGAAAATACTGTAATATAAATATTAGGAGATGTTTCCTTTTGCGTTCAAAAAATTGACCTTTGTACTTCTGATCAACTTGTATTTACTGGAAATGAAATTCCATATTGAGTTGCCCGGATTTTTCACTTGTTCGAATTTGCTCTACTTGCACAAATTAACCTTTCTTTTTGATACCATGTTTACTGTGTGTTGCAACATAGTCGAAGATCAATCAATGCTCACTAATGAGCATACTGGACAAACAACAAGTATCAACAACAACAGTCGTACTCAGAACAAGTTCAATGCGAATTAAAGATTGCAAGGAACACTTTTTGGTTAACCCAAAAGAAAATATATGTGTGTATTCTAAATGTTGGTCGGAATATATATGGACTACTTCATCAACTGGAACTGATGGACTTACTTACTACCTTTCTGTTTAAGTTCCCAAGTGGGGTTTACTTACAGGTCAAAGAGGATCAAGTAGATTGTTACTAATATCGAATATCACAATGGGACATCATTAAAACAAAGCATGGGACAATAAATTACGTTCATTAGCAGTAATTTGATACACTGGTTTTATTTGACATTTACAAATGTTTAGGAGATATGTCTAGAACGGTCTCGTAAGCTTCCCCATTGGCTTTAATGATCGATTGTGTAACTTGAAGTTATTCTATAATTCCTAGTTTCTAGCTGATTCTAAAAATCACTAATTGTAAGTTAGATATACAATCGGGGATTTATTAAGGCATCTTTATAACAGGTAGAAACAGAAAGTCAAAGATCACAGTTTTAACCTATATAAATTTACATTTTTGTTCGAGGTGCTCATAAAAGTACATCTCAAAATTTTCTTAGTATATTTTACGTTCGCTACCATATAATCCGTATAGCCTACTTAATATTCGCAAATTGCAGTTGAACAAGTAAATTGTCTCATTATTATTTGGCCACCAGAGGACATACCATTAAAATTTCTGTACAATATTTAATAATGGCGCACACATTGTTTGATGCACGACATACATATTTTTTACCTAATATTTGCCCTCTATATTTATATGGGTTGTATCTATCATAACTCGACGAAATAAAAGTTTATTCCCAGTTGGTTGCACCTGGTAATTATTTTACATCCTGCGGCGATACATTTACTTTTTGTTTGCAAACACTCATTACATAGAGCAATAGGTGAAAGTAGGTGAAAGTAAAAATATATTTTCTGTGACGCGACGTAAAATCAAGTGCCATACACTAATCACTTTTGTCATTTATTTGTTTTGTTTGTAAGCCCAAAAGATTTTGTGGTGACTTCAGAAATAATAAATATAAAGGCACTCCCCTCCGAGAAATTTGTACTTCTGATTTACAATTAAAATCTGAATGATCGGGAGCATTCCACTTTAGTATGTCAGAGAAAAATGACAGGGTAAGTTCACTTTTGTAGAACTGAAAGCCTTCAAGCTGTTTTTGAGTCAAAGAATACAAAAACCACATAGGCTTATTCCTGATGACAATTAGTGTCACTATTAAAGCTGAGATGTGGTTGGTTTTCTTTTTGCTACACTACGCACTATAAGCTGCACTTTTTGATATGACCATTTATTACATATTGCTTGTGACAGCCTTTGTTGGTAACCAAGCTTACTGAACAACCGTGCTAGCTGGTACACCTAAACAGCGATGCAATTATTTGTGTACTAAAAATTACGTCAAGACAGGAAACAAATGTCATTACATTTTTCACACGTGTGTCTTAC
>JAQFZG010001336.1:0-21936 GCA_034695465.1 Entomobrya nicoleti | reverse complement strand
CGATAGTTGATGGTAGCGTTAAAGACACTGTTTTTTTTCGTGTACTGAATCCACTTTTATTGTTTGGGTAGGTACATTTAAAATTATGTGAGGAAAAAAAGACATAAATGCGTAACTCTTTTGTATGAATGTATGTACCTATCTAAGAACTTGGTTAACTTTGTCATTAAAATGAAGACGCTAAGCGCTTACAAGCCATTTGACATGTAGACATTAGACATCATTATTACTATAGATACGATGAGTCCTTTAATGACTTGTTCCGACTTCTTGTTGCTATTTGCTTGTTGGTATTTAGCTAACTAACCACAAGGCTTTTGTTACTGGTGGTGATTCTGGTTCTGCGCCTATTATTCCGACCTTGTTCAGTTGCCAACTCTAATTTACCTACCACCTTGCTCACGCTTTACATGAAGACATTACACAATTTGTGGAATAAAATGGAAATTATGCGACTAAGCTTATCATGTGTTTTGTGTTATTGACTGTCATGTAAAATGTTGTTTTACGTAGGAGGAAACACAAGTGATTAGGCTCCTTTAAAAAGGCGAACATATCCATCATTACAACACCCAGTCTAAAAAGAATCCGTACCATACCCACCGGCTTTGCTGTCAACAGCCAACAAAACGTCAAACCTATCAAAATATTCCAAACAACTTTCATAACAAATTTCTCATCTTATTTTCTTACGTTCAAAAGCTTTTCCCGTAATGATCAAGCTCGTCACACAAGTAGTAGCATCCTAAAAATATGTTTGTAGTCAAAATGTGTATCGTACGATATCGGGTTTTTTGTACTATTTTTTTGAGTAAATACAAACGATAGGAATGTTGTGAGAAATAAGATATTTTAGCACTTTGAAAACTCCCACAGTGTTCAAATTATCAACAGGAGTTTCTGTGCTTGTTGCATTGCTGCAGAGGAGTGCACATTTAGTTTTCATTATAAAACGGGAAAGATAAGTACCTACGCATTGCTTACGGTATAGTGGTTCATTAACTCGTCTTGCCTGTGCTTTGATGATTTATTTATCAGAATGTCATGGGTAGTTGTAAAACATTTACCAAATGGCCCTAGTTTGTGAAATACTACTTTGAGTACGCACCAGACGAGCAATTTGCATGTTCTCTTTAATGATGACGATTATTATGTTCAACATTAACTACAACTTGGTTCAAGTAGGTAGCAAATGTGGCTCGTTTCATAAAAAAACATTATAATATCCAAATCATCCTCTTAAATGATGCCCACTGGCAGCTACTGGCGTAAAAAAAAGTGATTCTTTCATGGCACCACTAAAAAGGCGATAAAAAGGGGCAAAAGTGAATTAATTCCAGTTACACTGATAGCACACCACCACACTATCGGGTGTTTCTACATTTCTACTATCAACTAACTATACTACCCTGGCCTGGATGGAACGAATTACAAACATGAGTAACCAATGTCCACACTTATTCAGATTCTCTTTGCAAGCTCGGGAAAAAAGCTAATAGATCACTTAGCTAATAGTAGCTAATAGGTCGTTACAGTATCAATTTCAGTATTTGCACATGAGTGCATTAAAAAGAGATGTTCTTTAGGTGTATGGACAAGCAACAGCGAAAAAATAAATGTTTTTTCTTCAGAATAGTTTGCAAATATGTACATGCGCAGGCAGCATGCCCCATCACATTACTGATTTTTCCATGCTATTTTAATGTCCATCGTTTTCCTATCACTACCACTGTGATATATCATATAATGTGTATCACTATCACCAATATACATACATGCATACATATGTAAGACGTTAAACATTTTTGTATGCAAAATTATATGGTATTTTCACTCTTTTTTCTCTATCTCTTTTCAAAGATATATATTACATCATGTATGTCAAAAGTATTTTTTTAATCTATGGATTTCATACGTGATTATGGCAACTAGTGGATAGTTATATTTTTCCATGCATTTTAATGTTTCATGCTTGCCAACTTGTCGATTTGATACAGTATAATATGTTGACTTGAATGAGAGAGAGAGAGGGAGAGAGAGAAGGTGATGTGATGATGATATATAAGTGAACTGTATATGTTTGCCCCTTTCTTCGTATATAATGATAGTTTAATACTACCCGATATATGATGATGATGATGAGTACGAAGAAACAAATTGTGCTGTAATTTAACTAGTTTGGGTCTCTTGGGTCCGCCAGCCGGTCAGTCAAGTATAAATAGTAAAAATGCCAACAACTAACCTAGGTAGGCATGCATGCTATTAGCATTAAGTTGTCTCCTACTGACTTTGCAAATAAATCCATAGTTTTACATAGTAAAATTAATACAATGTTAGATGTAAGTCATTTAAAAATGTTTTACTGATTTTCCTTCAATAATATTTTTTTGCTATTTGCCCACCGACTGATGTTGTATAAGATTGAGGCAACTTCACTTGCAAAGTATCGCAAGCTACTTTATGAGAACGTCATGTTGTCTATCCGTCAACTTTCGCTGACCCAAGACAACCCAAAGTTGACACACAGTACATACCTCACACATCACGTAAAGTTCTAAAATATTCCATTTTTGCGGATCCTTCTTTGCATTTATCGGGGCAACTTATTTCGCACAAAATGACAGTCCAAAAGTCCAAAATTTAATCAAAGCTTATCAATGTGCGTTAACGGGCTAAGGAGGCATATGAATCTGTGATTACTATTTTCAGAGAAAATGAACAATGAAATGCATAATATGTTGCAACACTTTGTGAGAAACAGGAGCTATAAAATAAATAAAAAAGTAACCGAATGTTTCTCAGTTGTTACAAGCTGCATTGATAACAAGAATTTCTGGTCCCATCACCAGTAAATTCTAGTTCCTAAATCACTATTAAAAGTAACATTGTTTGTGCTACTTGTTTATACTCCCTTTAATAATAGTTTATCCATTTAAAATGCATACTTTTTCAGAATATTGAATAGTATACATCATAACATTTTTTAACAAAACAGTGAAGTAAACTTGTTTTTTGGAGCACAAAGTCTTGTCACGTGTGTTTGATATAGCAGCAAAAGGCTTGGCAAGTTGCTCAACATAGGTATCCTTTCTGCTGGAGTGGAACTGGTTAGGTTCAGGGATTGTCACTTTACTATATATTCATGAATATTTGATAGTAAAGTAGCAGTGATGATGATGATGGTGGTAAGCGATCATCATCCCCATCGCCAGCATAATGATTAAAATAGTAAAAATTCAACAGCAACACATCACTAACAATATTTATATCGATGTTCTGATCATCATTCATTCAGTGCTTGTTACTTTATTCCATCCTGCTCAATTCAATATGCATATGGTTAAAATAAAAATATCAGACAGCATGGAATGATGTGTGTGGACAGAATACTTTATTTACTTGTAAAAGAGGAATGTTTTGCCCCTTTCTTAACCTACAGAGGCAGATAACACTCAACTCAGAGCTCAACTCACTCGAACACTCACTCACGATCCGAGCGAGAGCGAAACAGAAGTGAAGGATATTATTGTCAGATCTTCACTTTATGTTTTGACCCATGCCCTCTCCTGTTTAGGTTTGTCGTTCATGATATTAGGCCAACTAATTCAATCTAATTGTCTGGATAATTAGAACTGTTTCGTTCACGGCAAAATCTTTTTTTTTTGCTAAGTCCTTTTTAAGCATTGCATTTCAATTATTCTAATTGCCCACTTGTGTATGTGTGAGTGCAGTGTACAACTTTATTCTATTTACCTACACCATAAAGTGAAATGCGTCTTGGCTGGAAAGTAATTGAAGAAAAATACTCAAGAACGCTTACCTATTAAATAATCCTTTTTAAGTATGCATGCAACGGCTACAGTTAGTTAAGTAGCGTGTGCATAGATATAAGAGACAAAAAATAAGTTGCTAAAATTGTAGCGTCGTCTGGTGAAGTGTCTCCCATCCCATCCAGCGAATCTAGACATTTAGTAATAATAATTACCTTCCAGTGCTATGTAGACATAATAAAAATTATCAATAATACATAATAAGAAGAAAGGTTAGGATTGTTCTCGTTAAAAACTAGATACATCTGTCATTAAATCCTTCTGGAAAACGAATATATCGGGATATAGTGTCAATTATAGTAATTAATAAGGTATACCACAAAATTTTGAAATCTTCAGTATTTTGAACTTTTGAACTATCATAATTTTAAAATGTTAAATCATGTCATAATTGAGACAAACTAATCACAAAAAAATGTGGTATACACACGATACATTGTATAGGCTCATTATGAAAAGTATGTGAATCATATCTACTAACTCTTAAGTTGAGACATGCGATACACACATATAATGTAATTGTTTTACATCAGTTTTAGGATTCCCATGTATGCAGAACATTTTACTTAGAAAAGTACATATTATTCATCAGGAAAATTTCAACGAGAGAGTAGAGAGTAAATACAAATTCATTTGGTAATAAATAAACTGCCCGTTAATTGCATATAATTTCCAGTTTTATTACCATACTTTATGGTATTCCCAAAAGAAAAACAATCATGAATTAAAAATTGGAATAGCCGGGGCCGGACACAAACAAGTCTAATGACAATGATGGCGCAAGTCATAGAGTAATATGTGAAGGTAGCTTGTGCTAAAGTGCAAATTTTATATGCATAAAATAGATAAAATGTTGCTGCTGAAATTGTACAGCAGTTAGTTAGCATATCCCAGCAATAAAAAAGTATTAAAAAAGCTGTGGAGAAATCTAGAGAGACTAGCAATATTCGTTGTGCAGTCTTGCGTACAAATCTAGTTTTGCACCATTGACAAAATCAGAATCCCAGACCGGGTAAAACTACAAATTTTTGTAACAGGTTGGAACGCAAAGTCAATATGGCAATGAAATTTACATTTATCGATGTTTTCGGATGATATCATGCAAGTAAAACTAAAAATACATGCATACTTCATACACCAGAGAATTATAAACAAAATCGAATAAGACTATTAGTTTGCTTGAACGAAGGAAGTATGTAACTAAAGAGTGTATAAAGAGTGCAAGTGTATACAAGACAGCTTTACTTTAAAACTTATTGTCTATGTTTTCTTACACTCCATCTGGCAAGGGTTCCAGATTACGCCAAGGAAATCTAGTTTTTTTTGTCTGAAAATTTAACGTTTTGTTGGTGATTCATATTAAACGTTATGTATTTATGTATGTATGACTGTTTGTTGCCGTTGGCCAGTAGCAACAAAAACGTGCATGCTAGCGCAGCGTGGCGGTTACGTTATAGCGTATTTTGTTATATTCGACCATAACAGAAAAAATCGTCTTGTCATACAATTCATTCATCCAAAAAGAAAAGGTGACTTTTATCTTGATGGTTAACGCTTGAACTGCCAGACTCTTTTTATTTCTTGACAAAATAAACGGATTCAATGCATTTCGCTTTCTGTGGAAAGCTTTTTATTCTACGAATAAAGATATTTAACTCTAATGCTCAAAGAAAATATTGTTACACTTTTCTCCTCTCAAAATAATCACACAAGTATAAAGTAGATATATAGAGAGTGCTAAAATCCTTGACTTCTGTTTGTATATGATATCAGCAACATCGTGCGGCACGCAAGAAAGAAAAGAGTTGAAAAATGAGCTGTTAAACAGAAAAATAGTGATATGAATCTAGAATAGCAGAAAAAACAAAATTACATTTAAAGAGAGAGGATAAAGTGCGCTTTTGTTTTTTGCACATGTATTCATGGAGTATGTGTCACTGTAATATATTATATTAAAACTCTCGTATGAAAACAAATTGGAAAACTTGACTAACAGACACCATTGTTTTTCTTTTCTCTTTTTTCATTTCTCGCCTCTCCTGCTCCATTTACGTACGCGTCTCATCGTTCATCCCGAGTGGCAGAAGTGGGAGCATGTCAGAGAACGTATTAGTTTTCAAAAGCAACGGTACTAGACGTCTCATCTCCCATCATCATTCCATCTAAACCATTACTATCTCAAGTTCAAACATATATAAACGAAAAATATTATCAAAAGGCGAAACAATTATTGCAACAGAAGCAAAAGCGTCATCATTTCATCAACATCATCACTCTACTTACTACAAAACAAGGAGATACAGAGGTGTGGAGTAGGTGGACTATTCTATAACTAGCAGCGTGACTGATTTGGATTTATTATATGTCCGTACTTAATGGGCAGAGGAAAGAGCGAAGAAAGTTACGTGGACTACTACAACAAGTACAACGACGAAAATAATGAGCCTGGGTCAAGTGAATATCATTTTGGTAGAATGGTGTTTTATGGCGAGCGAGCAGAAAATGAAACAAAAATATGGTCTTCTGGTGTGAGGATGAGTCTTGAAGAAACTCCTACAACTTCACCTTCACCGCCCGAACTAGAGGACATTGTAGCAGACGTTGCAAAAGCAGCATTTGATTTAACTGCCACGACCACAGCGACTGCCCTATCAAGAGGACATCGTCATCATCATCATATTCATTTAGGGAGTGAAAGTAGCTTTTCCCTTATCAATAGCGGCGGTGGGATAAAAGCCACTAGAAGACTTATTAATACAGCCAGCTCGATGGCCGCAGGTGTGATAGATAGTGCGACTACCTCCTCCTTTCCTTCCCCACAGCAGTATTACGAAGCTGATGCCACAGCTGGAATCTACCCAACTATCGTCAGTACTAATGGAGATTCGAGTGACCAGATGAGCGAGATGACAACAATGAGCAACGATACATCAAACTCGTCCATTTTCTTTCATGATACGTGGCCAGTGCGGGACCCTTTGTATATAACTATTCCTATCACCGTGATCTATATAATTATTTTGCTAATTGGACTACTGGGAAATGTAGTTACTTGTATTGTCATTGTACGATCTCGCTATTTGCACACCACGACCAATTACTACCTTTTCAGTCTGGCGATTTCCGACCTCCTTTTGCTTCTCTCTGGTCTTCCGGTGGAGATGTACTCGATATGGAAACGGTATCCATACATTTTCGGCGAATACTTCTGCATTGGACGGGGACTTGCGGCAGAGACGTCCAGCAATGCAACAGTACTTACCATCACGGCGTTTACGATAGAGCGCTATCTTGCCATTTGTCGACCTTTCATGATCCAAAAGTGGCAGAACAAACTTTCACGCGTGGTTCGGCAAATTCTTATCATCTGGGTGATTTCTATATCACTTGCCATCCCACAGGTTAGTAAACAAATTATTACCCTATTTCAAACATATATTTTTATACACCATTATTTACCCACCATATCAAATATCCAATCAACCCATATGAAAATGTATGTATACTTTGTTTGCACACACATGCTTTCCCACGTTATCATGATAATTTACCATATGCACATATATATGCATCCCTTTCAATGTACCAGTCATCGAGCCATTCTAATTTCGTCTACGTTGCATCATGTATATCTTACTAATCACTAATTGTTCTAATCAGATTGCAAGGGAACAGACGTTCAGTGAACTTTGATGTCAGGGGTTCTATGTAAAAATATGTGGAAAATAACCACTATAGATAATGTTGACGGGAGAGTCGAGTACGATTCATGAAATGGATGAGTTTACTTCGTATCGCGTGGAGGTACACTAGGGTGATGGAAACGAAAACATTGTTTACTCGTGTAAAAAACCTGCCCAGAAAATCACTTTGTTTATGTAAAAAATGCGGTTGATGACTAGTGACTTTGAGATACCATTGGCAATGTTCACTTGAAAATATTATTGACAAGATTTTAAGTGGAAATCTTGATACTGCAGCGAAGCTCATCTTAACTTCAGGCTCCACGTTACAAACAAGGACAATTATGAAATAACAACAAAATTTTCATGCTCATCTGCCACATAATATATGCCTCTTTTATTTATTTGAACCCGATTTAATATTAGCTTAGCACAACTCTAGTTAAATTATACAATGTTGGATACACATGGAGGCTGCTTTTATTTTAGGCATATTCTCGAGTTTTCAGTAGATATACTTTTGACCTATAATAAAAGCAATTTCAAGCTCAAGAAAATATATTATCAAGCGTAACGTACCTTAGTACCTAGGTTACATTTGAGTTACTTGAGGACAAATAAATAAAATATCAATACATAATTACGCGCATAGGTCAATTTTTATACTGATCGACCGTGTTTATTTCCCTTTCCAACTTGGTGGGGTTAAACAATATCTATTCAAAAACAGCCACTGTTTTATGCGTATAATTTATTACGAATGGAAAGATTTAAAGTACAAGGCATAAATCTCTTTTCATGAGTCGAGTTCAAAGAGTATTAATTAAAGTCTTATGCGACGATCAGTATACAAAGCGTCAAACGATTCCTGTAATGAAAATTAAACTACACATATATGCACAAAGAAGAAATTTTCGTTTAATAAATGTTCTCTAAAATAGAATCCTAAGAGCAAAGGTGTGGTTTCTAGAAAACTAGTAAAACAAAGAAAAAATGACTTTTGGATCTCTAAGAGATGTATACAAGTCGTGTGACTTCCATTACTGATAATAATATTTAGTCAGAGCATCATAAAGAAGGATTGGGCTATTCATAATTTAAAAATATTATCAGAGGAACCTATTTTCCATATTATTACAATTTTCCAGTTCAAGTTAGTGGTGGAACTACGGGGTGACTGACAGACACCCACGAACATTGTCATAACAAGTACAACTATTATTGCTACACGGAATCGTTTCCTGATATTAAAATTTCTTAGATTAAACTTTGTGGTTTGCAAAGTGATGATAAAGTAGGTGAATGAAAAATTTGTGGGGCAAACGTTTTAGGTAGTATGCTAAAAAAAATATAAGAATTCTTTTATCTCCACCACTGCATATTTTACGAATGATGAAGCTCAGCGAGAAATTCTCATCTTTTTATATTGCATTTGACAGGACAGTCTTTTGTGCCCTGTTATTATTATAAAGGTAGGTTGTAGGTAAAGGTAGATTGAAATTTGAACAGAATGTTTCGTTGAAGAAGTCAACGACCCAGCTAATGTATTATGTATGTATAATATAATTGTCGACAAATATGTGACAAGGAGAAAAAAATATATATTGAGTTACCCTCTTTTTCATTTAATCAGATTTACGCTCGTGTACTCTTCTTACTATCGCGTTGATACAATTTTGTATGAAATAAGTTTGCTTTGGGTGAATAGAGGTTTTTACATCTCTTCGAACATTGCTCAATCCGAATATTTTTAATCGAATTACCGAACGTCTATCTGTTGCAGTTTTCAAATCAGAAAATTTCTCTGCGTTCTCAGTATGTTGTAATATTTCAGCGAACCACAAACAGTCTACAGTTTTAATGTTATTGTATCAACTTATCAACTTGATAATTTAGAAACTTGTCTGTTTGAACTAAATATCATTTTAAAGAATATAACAGTACTTTTCTCTAACTGTAAAAGTTTTTTAATTTTATTTCTGACTAGATTTTGATTACATATACCAATAAAATCATTTTGTTTCTAATTTTCTTCTCTTTAATGCAAATATTTTAAGATCATTGCTTAATAAGCAATACAAACACGTATACACACTTTTTGGTTTTAACGACAACTGCGATACTGAGAATAATGATAATAATACTTTTCACTCGAAAATTTGTATTCATGCACTACTAATTCTTTAAAGGGGGCGGAAAATAAACGACACTATTTTAAAAGTTTATTCTTGTGTGTAGGTTGTATGGTGGTAGGTGTAGGTTCACACAAGCTGCTCGTGTCTCGTTTGATGTTGATCCTTCTCAATTACTTTTCCTTCACTGGAACTGAGTGAACAGAGTTATTAAAAAGTTTTTATTTTCATTATGTTACAAAGTAAAAAGTACTTAGCGAAAACCGTCTCAAAAAATTAGTTTTATGGAATGTTATATACGTATGGTATGTGATTGGAAAATAAACCCTTATAACTTGTTACAAGACCAATTTGTTGGATTTAACAGTGAAATCCTCCCCTTGTTTCCAGTAATAAAGTGTAATCTGTCAGATTATTTTGCTTGCATAAGGTAATGAAAACTCCAAATATGTGTGCTATTATCATCAGTAGCACTTTCTGGTCACGCTCACGACGTATAAGCTATATATATAAGAAGGGGTGGGTAACAAGTTTTACAAGTTACACAAGAAAAACTTTATTTTTCTGATAGCTTCTAAATGCTTCTGTGTGACGCATGTACATCAGATTCAATTTTGTGGAGAAAGGCAATAAGTTTCACCAACCGTTACACTTCTCCTCTCGCCACAAGACTAAAATTCTTTATAATATGAGGTGAGGAATGCAAGAGAGTTTTGTTTACAGGCAAACATAAATGTTAGCTTATTGTACTATTATTGGACTAATGTAAGTAAAACTCTTATGTTTACGGTCCTTGGGTAATGATGTTCTTGGAATCTGTGGCATACCATCTTGAAACTATATCCACTTGCTTTTTCTATCTATAACTTACTTTAATAATCATACCATTATTTTTGTAAATTGATGGTATTTCGTAAGTTTGTTTTTGATCCCTGACATATCTATTCGAGAAGTTCTTGATGAGGCGATATTTGTGGAGTGGCATTCCATCTACATTAGTAAAGTCATTTGGGGAGTTTAATATGAGCGTTCTTTCTAATTTTCTCAAAGCTGTAATTATCAGAATAATACTTTTTGTGCTAACCGCAGGTGTTTCAATAATCCTCACACTAAAAATTCATGTTAAGACTACCAGCGTCTTTTTGTGAGCAACTATTTAAAGTTTCCGGAAATCATCATTGAAATTAGTGTCATTAAGGATGTAATTTGTGTGTAAATATCGGAAATTACGTATTTTCACGATCAAAGTAAGCAAAAAAAGAGAAGGTTGTAGGGAACTGAGACTTCCTCATAACTTGTTTTTAAAAATCGTACTACGTAGTAATGCATAGTATTCGTTGCAATTCACAATTATATGTTTTCCAGTTTGTCTAAAACCTGTTTAATCTCTTTCGTATTGCGTAGTAAGAAATTCAGCATGCAAAATTTTGAACACAAGACAAAATATCATTAAATGGAATTAGGAAGATCTCACAACTTTCTTTAATCCATGTAATCACTCAAACTTGAAGTTGTTCGTTTTAAATAAAAGCGCCTTGAATCAGAGTCTTTACAAAATTGTATAACGTCCAAAAAAAGTATGTCTGCCGTCTGCACATGTGGCAAACAGGGCTCTACAGGAGTGAAAGTCATGTTACAATGACGACTACAATCAAGCATCCACCCACTACTTCCTACTTCCACTACTACTACTAGGAAAGTATTGCATTTTACTAAATTGAACATTCATGCCGAAGCAAAAAAAGGATTTCTCGGAAACTATGTAGAAAATGGTATAAAGGTGTAAATAAATGTAGTGTCATGTCAAGCATTACGTAATGAACTCAAAAAGTAGGTTACATTTTATCCTGAAGCGAATTCGAGTTTTATTTGTAGTTGGCTTGAATCTGTTTTGGAACGTATGGTAATAATTGACTACAGATTTTTTCGTTTGAAGTTTTGGATTTTCTCCCTCATCTTGTCTTAGAATATACCACATTGTATTTTTTTTGAATCTACTGGGCTTCATCAAAAAAGGCTTGCGTAATTTTTTTCCGTATATAGACCGCAGTTTGCCTGTAAGCCATTAAAAAAAATAAAATTCTAGCATGCCAATTTCCCAAAATTCGACCATGTATATTCCTTCTAAACAGTACAAAGCCAGTTTAAATTTAAATGTTCAAGTTATTATCCACAAATTCAACGCAATCCTTCTTCTTACCATTGCTACCACAAAATACAATGAGGTACATCCGTTTTTTGAGAAATAAATACCTCAATAATATATCACCTCGGGAATATATTATGCACATAATTCACTTGTGCATTCAACCAACCTTTTACTCAAAAACACTCTTCTTGGAAGTTGGAATTACTTAGCCGTGCAGCAAATGCATGCCGTTTTGTCCATGAAATTTGCTGTTTTCTACTTAATTTCATTATTGGATTGGAAACCAAAATGCATTTATATAACAAGAAGAAAATAAGTCCAGAAACGTGACGATTGTCACGAAAGCAAGCATGAAGATGGTTTATTGGTAATGTACCTGGGGAGGAGGCAGACTTATTGTTTTTGCATTCATTACATTAGAAATTCCTCGGGAAAAAGTATTGCATAGCTCATGTTTGTGGTAACGCGACTAAGTTCGACTCAGGTTTAAACTTCAAAAGTTCTTCCTGTTACTACTTTACGGGATATAACCCAATTTGTTAGGTTTTTTTGTTTTCTCCAGTGCCCACTCACTCAATCCACTGTCCTGGGGTTCAAAATGCAAATTCATCTGCTTTCACTATTTGACTTGAATGAGTTGCAGCCAACTGGTCATTCCCCTGTTTCATGATTACCACTTATACAAAAATCTTGACTAATGGCCAGCTTCTCTGCAGCAACTTCCCCTTCCTAGTTACTGTTTTGGCACAGCACCATAGCTATAGGCTGCAGAAGTGCAAAACCTTTAAGCATAGAGAAAGTGACTATATAGCTTTGAGCCGAGCTCGTTCGTAGGCTATATCACCGCAAACGAGTATACTTTCTCACAGCAGCATCTGCCAAGCTTAAATGTTGTTGAACTTTCATATACGAAATAAACAACACCGCCATTATTCTCTCCTCTTGTAAAAGATGGCTGTTAAATTATGTAAAGCCTTTATTGTAAAGTGAACACGTCTATGGACAAGACGTCGTCTTGACATCATTGATTTTTCACTCCATGCATTAATAACCACATGAAACTCCAATACAACTAAAAAAAACTCACTTGACAAGAGAGTGTTTATCGAAATGAATGTTTTGGAATGTCATACTCTGGAAGGAAGGTTTTGTGTTTTTAGTTAAAATGTTATTGTGGATGTCTGCAACATGTGGCCAGCTTTTATGTATGTATTAGGTGATGGGCATATGCCACAATATTCATTGACATATTAATATTTATATTATAAACAAAGTAGGTAGGTGTGCTAAAAAAAATCCACCAAGTTATTTTTCAAATAAAAGCTTTCCAGTAAAGCTTTGGGTTTAAATGATGCCCAAAACTAATCCAAAAATGCATTAAACATTCATGGAATAAAACTAAGGTAGTATGAAAGGAAAGTTTATTTCTGGATCATTTACTCCCGAATTTACAGCACATTAATAATGTATTAGTTTATCGGTGATGTAATGATTGTTGACGTTTCATTTTGCAAATCACTCTCAAGACACACTTAATAACAAATAACTACACATGTAAAGTTGTGTGACCGTATGGGAAATGAATATTTCATTTCGTCGAAAGGAGAACTCCAAAGAATAAACTTCCGCTTCTTGTCGTAGGGTAACACGTACCACAATAGCAATTTGTTTTATACAAAAAATGCACTACATTCATAAAATAATGTCTACCCCGTTGTCTTGTGAAGTGAAATGATTGTGTCATTTATTATAAATACAATGGAACGAAAGAAGACGCGATCAAGAAAAAAGAATGAAATATTAACCATGCGGAGCTAAGCGAGAGAAAGTAATGGGATATCAAAGAGAAAAGCTTCTTGGATTACCCCAAGCAAAACCTATTTTGCTCGTTAGCCGTTACGACCCACTGGTTTTTTTTGGTGAAAAAAGGCATCTGCCATCCGTCAATCCAAACCAGCACAATACTAACGACATGCCATTACAAACACCAAGTAGCTATATTTAGGTGGTAACCAGAGCGAACTTTTAAAAGTCATCTTTACAAAAACTCACTGAGCTATATTTTTTTAGTTTGAAAACTATTATGGTTTTTAATGGAGTTTGACGTAAACAATATACATACCTATATGGCTTTCGATCAGCAATATCAAATTCAAAACATTGTATGCATAAAAAATTATGATGTATGGTTGAACAATGTAATCTATTTTATATGGGTTTAAGTGACAATGTGGCGGACGTGCAACAGCAAAATGAGGAATATAAAACTGATACGTCATAGAGAAAGTATGAGCGTACAGTAATATGCTACATGAAAACATACCGTTTTACATTTCCCTGACATTTCTTGTTTCCTAATAACCATATCACGTGTATCAATATTAATTACTACTTTATTTTAAGAAATAACCCAACATCCTCTCATTAGCCTCCCTTCTGTACAGTTGACAGTACAAAATTGTGAAACACTACTCAAACTCTAAGCTTTCACCACAATTACTCAGGAAGTAGACACATTGTTTATCACTTTTAGAAAGGAACTAGGCTTATATATCTAAGGATTGGTGTAAGCACACCATTTACAATTTAGGTGTGAAACCATACATTATGCTTGTTACTTTAACAGAGTACGCAGCTGCTTTAAAAAGTCTCACATCCTTGTTACTTCATTATTATTATCCTTCCGTCTTGTAAATAGTAATCTAAGTTGGATGAATGTTTGTATATTGTGCACGGCTTACACAACACATTTCATGATTAGCGTTACCCTTCAAAAAAGACACTTGTATGGTGAGAAGAAAAATACTCCACATTTTAATGAAAATATCAATTAAATAAATTGATTATAATGAAATGCTAGTCAACTCAACCAATACAGCATGAAATGAAAGCATCCGTATAAATATACTATCTATAGATTACACTCACTATCTAAAAAAATTGCGCGTTCTAGAATGATTTGAATGTGACCTTAGAAGAAACGAGCTCTATGCAATTTTCATTATCATTCTCACCGCACAGGATGATATGGTAACGTTTTGTATTTTTAGTGGTTCAGCGTGTCTGAAATGACACGGTGGTCATTACAGGAGAAGAGGTCACATATAAATTAGTAAAGAGGAGATTCACAGTAACAGTGTAGTGAGGTTTACAGATATACTTTACAGCTGAGTAAAGAAAGTCATTATCCTTAGTTTCTAACAAGGTAGGGAGACGTGTGTCATTTTAAGGGTAAACATAGATGGTCGCTAGTCATGAAGGGAGAAAGTTAAGTGAAAGTAGGATAAGTGGTGGACAAGACAGCAGCAAGTGGAAATTAGGGACCATTCTCATCGTCAGGGTCAACACAAAGTAAATGTATATGTGTTCTTCTGTGTGTGGCATGTGGGGACAAATTGAGAAAAAGGCAAAAAAGGTGAGATAAAAAATGGTCAGATAGAGTAGCAACAGCTCGTCTTTTTTTACTCGTAAAAACTGTTTATCTTGTAGTTCGAAGAGTAAAATAAAATAAGTCAAGAGCTTTCACCAACACCATCACGTTGTTATTACTGGAAAGAGAGCCGCAAGTAATAGATTGCAAGTTGTCATATGATACACACAGAATGTGTAGATATTCGATATATATCACCCCTAAAAGTCACAGGTTGGAAAAAATGGCTCAGCCTTTTTTCTAAGGAGAATTCTGGGTAGATTACAAAGTAAGTCTCCATTTGGTGGTCTGGTCGCAGAGGAAAAAAATCTTTTTTTTTGCTTCCATGCCATGTCTTAACGTAAGCTTGTATTTTCATCTAGTCGGTTTTCTCAAGAAAATACGAGATTGAAACGCAACACAAGAAAGTTAAATTATGAGCGTTCACGTAGCAAGAAAATTGATAGCGTGTTTAATGTTACTAACGTTGCTGGTTAACGGTTTTGGATATGTTCACGTGACCCAAAAAAATACAATTCTGTTTGCTACACAGTATGGTTTAATATATGGTTTGGTATTCAATACAAAAGGAAATATAAGAAATGCGGAATGTCTTTAATCGTAAGTGTCATCCTTTTGCTGTAATACAAGAAATAATATATATTACGTTCGCTCCAGTTGTGTTATGTGAAGAAATAAACTTCATTGAAAGAAATATCATTGTATATTAAGTCGTAGATATTTCCGACTGCCTTGAAATACTTTTATGTTAGCATGAAACAAAAGGACGGCAAAGGGAAACACGAGAAATTCCTTTTTGCTCTCTTGCACATGTTCACAAAATTAACTATTTTCATCAACAAAATGAAGGAGTAAACTACTTTATGCTGCTTCTGGTCCCTATAGGTTGAGGTTGGTTGATGGAACGGTTTTTACGTAATAATAAGAAGCTTTCACCAATTAGGTTCATCTACAAAATTGACAATCAACTCAACGCGCATACTGCACATTCTGGGTATGTGTTCATTTTATGCCAAAAATTCCAGAACAAATGCGTCATTTTGAGAAAGACGAGTGAATGTCATTATCAACTGGCGATTTTTTTCTCTCATAGAGATGGACTGAATGGGAGTGAAAAATTGACGTTGCAATGTCATTATCATTATTATACGGAATATTATTGTATGTATATATTCATAAATATGTTTTACTTAAAGTAGAGGGCGGATTTTTCCTATAATTGATAATATTATGTAGGCATTGAAGATTGTCCGAAGCACACATACATATTTATATTAAATTAAAATTATGATAAGAGTTGCCAGAAAGATATGTTGTGCATCTCTCTGCCTTTATGTTAATGACTTGAGAGTTGTGTATTTTCGTTTGGCTGAATAAAAAGGCCCAACGAGGAAAATAGTACAATTGTTATGTCAATTCTTTCCCTGAGAGATACTGACACAAGGTACAAGGTCATTGCTAATGAATACTTGATGCCATCCATCCATGAATACTTATAAACATAGATGTTGTTTAGATACATCATTTTATTTGTCTATTTAATGATATTTTTTTTGTAATGAAATATGCATTTCAATGTGGTCACGTGAACAAGATTGACATATTATGTATTCTTTTTGTTTGTGGTGTAGAATGCACAAAAATAAATAGGAAACGTAAACATTTCCATCACTATATATACTGTTCTCCCCCGTATTAAAATATGGAAAACAGTAAGACTGCTTTTATGATTGAGATTGAGGATTCAAATCACACGAAAAGGAGATAATATGCACAATTCCAGGCGTTTTTATAATTCTCTCGCAAATCTCCCTGTCAGATGAATTGCCCTTAAGCCCAATCGTGATCTGGATGAAATGAAAGAGTGCTATTTAACCTCCTCGCTATTCTGGCATGTAAAATTGAATTCCTACATAAATAATGGGTGCTGCCTGTCCGGAAAGATGAGTTTACACAAGCCAGCTTCCTAAAGCAAGGGTTCAAATTTTGCCTTGAAAAGCTTATTTTAAATTCATTTTTATACCAGTTATACATCGTCTGGAAACTGAGATATGGAAAAGTAGAAAAGTATTCCATATATCATTGCAAGGAATAATATTTTCTCTACGCGTTACTCACTAGACGTTAAAAAGTTTGATGTAAATGTGTATCTCTTCATGGAACTGTTGAGATGAAAAATTTCAGAAGTCTGTCCTACACCAATATACATATACCAAGGTAAATGGATGGTAATGGTATGGTATATACGTGTATTATAGTAAATTAGCCGTTGTATGGATAAGCTAGAAAATTAATTAATATCATACACACAAATCCTAACTAATTAATCTAAAGAGTTGAAATTATTTTATATTAAAAGATATTTTCGAACTTATTTACTATAGTACATTGGTGGACAGGCAAAATTACAATTATTCTATAATATGTAATACGAATTGATTAAATATTTATTTATAAAATCATGCCACTTTTAGGATATTTATGAAGAAATAGGAACTATTTATACGATTTTTCCAGAAAGCTTTCCTTAAGTCTTTTACTTATGTATAAATACTGAATTTGTAATCTGTCACATGAGACGATTATTTAATAGACTCAAGGTTTCATTTTATTAAAAGGATTTATACAATCGATTTTAGAACCATAATCCTTCATGAAACAGGAAAGGTTATGGATATCCTGCGACTTTCACTACTCCTAAATTGGGAATAGAAGTATTAACCATAACTTAATATGATAGTTCCAGTGATATTATAATATGATTATTAAACTATAGTATTATAATGAATGTACTTTTGAAGTGTTTGATGAGGATATTAACATATTTAAATATTATACTGTGGACATTATGTCTTGGCCTTGTGTGTAGATGTAGATTTAACTATTCAAAATATTTACACTCAGCATTTTGTTGTTTACTTTTCAGGCTTTGCAGTTTGGAATTGTGAACGGACCAATTGGACCAACCAAAAATAGCACATTCTGCTTACCAAAACAACCCCTCATTGATCACTCCTTTGAGATTGCAACTTTTGTATTCTTTGTCGCCCCCATGATACTCATAACAGTTCTGTACTGTCTCATCGGACTAACTCTTCGTAATGCGAGCAACGTGAAAGAGAGTAAGCTTCGTCTTCGCAAATCTCTCAGCAATCACAAGAGAGAAGTTGGCCAGCAGAGAGTATTAAAAATGCTTGGTAAGTCTTGTTGTATATTTCCACTCATTTTCTGTGTAAACAAGTTCATTTCCTAAAAAAGGCCAATGCACGTTGTTTTAAAATTTTACAATACAAGTATTTACGTAGCACACACACATTCATAATTCATTAGTGCCGTGTGTGCGTGTCCAGAAATATGACATGGGAAAATGTCGGCTCAGTAAAGTTAAATTGCTGAATTTACTCATTCAAAGTGCAAACAACCCATCATATACACTGAAACAAAAGATATCAACACAAATTAGAACATTAAGCTCGAATTGTGCTGTTAAAATGATTCCCACTCAACTACATTAATTTGATATAAATCATTGTTATTGTGAAATGGAGGTTCCATGTCCTCAGGAAATGGGTTTCTTTGGCTGCGTGAGTGTTGATGCTTTTTGGTTGAAGATGAGGAGAACTTATAACAACAACGAGGAACTATTATTATGATTTTATTCTTCTAATGTAGTATATATATGCATAAATTATTTTCTTAGTATTTCAATAAAGATACATATGCACATCCCATTTTTAGTCATAGTTTTGCTCAGAGAAAATCATAAGTTAGTGCGCACTAACTAAATTAGATTGGAATTGTTTATGAACTTCCAACGATTTAAAGAGGCCAATATATTTTGTAGGGATCATATCCTTGCCTTGTTATAATGGGTTATTGTTTTGATAGTAGGGTCGTTATAATTTCTTAGATTGTGTGTTTAAATCTACTTCCAATATCAACACCGAAACCCGATTCCAAAAAGGCAAGCAGACCTCCGGCATGGGCTTATAGTTCCAAACTTGTTTGCTCCAAATAAGACAACAATTATAAGCTGATAAACGATTCACCGCAGCGCAGTTTCCAACAGAAATATGCGTAGTGCATGTAAAATGTATTTCACAGTAAAATAATATAAACATTGAATGTGTATACATATATTATATATACGCTCTTTGTATGATATTTACGCAAAACAATACAATAAACATCTAATTTGATTCAAAAGGGGTTTTCAAATTTAAATACTGTTTGGTATCAGCGATCAACAAGGGGCTATTAAAAAGGTGTATTCCGAAAAGTAAACGCACAAATAAATTTTGAACAATAACTCATTAAAATTACGTAATCTCATAACCAATGTCAAACAATGCTAAAATTAGGTGTAAATTTAAATACATTTTTTACACACATGCAAGCACTACAACAACTATATTTGATTCTTCAAGACATCCAAACCTTAAAAAATTGAAACGTGCTGCTTAAGATTTTTTGCTTGTTTGAGTATTGGTGATGGACTTCCAGCCCTTTAAGGGCTTCAACCAAAGTGATCGTTAGTTAGGAATTTTACCCAACAGTCTAGCCGTTGCCAACATTTAATTAGCGTTGTGCTTTTACATGCACACAGTTATCTAATAATTTTAGTCTTACAGCTTATGTTTTTTTCTGACCCAAGTCAAGTCTTTATTTAGTTCTACTTTCAGGAACGTTTTGATGCTACTAGCATGCAATTAACTTATAACATATCTCTTTTCATTTCACAAAGTCTTAATTAAACGAATTTGAGTTTAGTGTGTGTGCAGTCGAGTCTCTGGCGTCTTATGAGCCTCAGTATATGACATATACTTTTTATGTGCATGTGCCATCAATGTATTAAATGAATTGGGTCGGGAATGCTTAAAAAAGTTAAGGACATATGCTACTACGCAAAGTAATTTCCTTTTGACTTGGTTTTGTATGGGTTGATGTTCAAAGAGATTCATGGACCTTGCTAACCAACAACCCAGCAACTTAAAAATCTTGGTGCATTTATGATATGACTATTCACAAACTTGTACGTGTATCCCATCACATTGCAAAAAAGTAATATCATCCCATATTCTGGTTCTTGTTCGTTCAAGAGAGAAATGATTCCTCTCAAGAGAGTTTACAAGTATTTGGTAAGTTAGTTAATTTAAGTGAGTACGCCAGTAGTATTGTGTATTTTTCTGTGTCAACCACTTATGTACCATACTGCCAAATGAAAGTGAAAAGCATTTAATTTGCGACGACCCAGTAAACATGAATCTTTAAAGGATACCATCACCATCCCGCATAAATATTTAAAAAGGAATACGTTTTGTCCCTGGAGTTTTTCTATCTTTCTCACCACTTGGCTCTTGGATGCCCTTGTCTCTGCATACAATCAAATATTACTGAGTACGATGCCTTGCAGCCACACAGCGACCATTGCGAAGCGTACGCTTTGTTATGTAGTCCCATTGTTTTCCAAATCATTTCTACTTTAAGCATTTAATTTTAATGGTGTGCTACCTGACATTGCAGTTGTGATGCGTAGAAGATGCGATGATGATGATGATAAGGTTTACAAAGCGACATAAACTAAAAGCGATTATGTATGCGGTCAAAAGAAGTTTTGGACTGTGGTTTAAATGTTAGCATCAACTACTTCTGTATCTGACTACCTGTATATCCTTTTGTTAGTACTGTTTGACAAGGAAAGAAACGCAGAAACACAATACTTAAAAGAAAGAACAATATACATATAATATTACATATATTATCTATTTGTTCGGAACCTCGCGCAATTTATTCAACATGTTCCATGTTGTCTGTCATCTTGTCTTCAGGATTTATCGTGCGAACTCATGCTTCATTCTTAGAGTCAGCAAAATCCTTTTCTTCGCGAGTGTCTGAAAAAAAAGTCGAAAACTTGAGTTGTGAGGGAGATGGAAAAAGGGAAAAAGCATCCTCACTCCCGTTCACCATCCTTTTGTCCCTGTAAATTTTTTCCCAACTTTTTTCTGTTTTTTTTTATCATCACGACTGATGAGAGACAAGTCAAGATTACGATTTGTATTGCTATTGACATGGGAAATTCGAGATGGTTGATGTAAAAATACATTCGAACCCACGCTCTCAATCACTCACTCTGAATGATGTTTTCGTAACCGTTTTCGCTTTGTTGTGCTGCACATTGATACTATTCAGTGCACTCATGATGATGATGGACCTTTCTTGTCATTTTATAGAAAGTGCTCACTCGCCAGCCAGTATTCAAAATGAAATATTCAAAAAGCAGCCACCACAACGCCGACCCTAAATAGCTCAGGGAAAGCTATTCAGTACCGGCATCCCTGCACGAATTCATGAAATCAATACACCTAATATTGCTTTTGGCGGTATTCATGTGTCTTGATGTATAATTCATCATTCATTCACCATTCACTTGTTATTTCATTTTTATGAGTATCAAAACTACAAACTATTTTCTTAAAGTTTTCCTATATTTCCTTTCTGGAGAGTTGCTTCAATCAGGCTAGTTTTACTTTTGTTACTTCAATGAAGCAACGTGCTCAGAGGTTTTGTACTTTTTTTGTAAAAGGGTACCAAATAATGTCCAAGTTTGATAGCTCCCTGCCTTTTGCTGAGTGATGTAGTCAACAGTAGGCTAGTCAACATGTTTAAGGAGGCTGTCTTTTAATATTGAACTACTTGAGAACATGAATTCTTT
>JAQFZG010001335.1:0-21937 GCA_034695465.1 Entomobrya nicoleti | reverse complement strand
ATACATTTCATGAAATGAAAATCAACGTCACCTTTATACCCATCTATAATAAATGGCTCTATTAAAATATATTAGTGTGGTAGTAGTTTGTGGTAAATCGAAAGTAAAAAGGTTTCAATAATCGTGATTGATGTTTTCATTGTGACGTATACTGTATACATATTCATGTGGTGATCTGAAAATATATAAATAATTTAAAATCGTATCAAAAATTTAGAGAAAAAATAACAATGTTAACTTTAAAAATAATATCGTACTAATCGTGATTTAAAGTTAATAGGGTATCATTTTCGTACAATTTTTCTACCATCGTATTTACACCTTATACAGTATAGCATTTTTTGAAGAGGATTTCGATACCAAATTTTAATAGAAAAAATAATTAAATATTTGAAATAAAATTTTAACAAAATATTTAAAAAATAAGTGTGTTCGTAAAAAAGGTAAATAGAATGTTCAATTTAGACAATTTCAGCTTAAAACTCAAAAAGCAAATATTTCAAGTGGTCAAATAGGGATGTAGACTTAACAAAACGTATTTTTTTATAAATAGATATGTAATTGATATATATGGAGAAAAAAAATCAATTAAAAAATATGTGTCAAAAAAATATACATGTATATTGTAAGTTCTATATATGTGAATATATGTGACAATAAAGCAGGGAATACAGTATTTATGTACGTGTTGCTTCTATTTCAATTTTCTGGTAAAAGATCTAGTATTTTTTTACATGGTAACAGGTACACTTGAATTGAATCGAACTTTACATTTCGGTGTATTTTTTTCCTCGATTTCCGGAGAAAGTTGGCTGGGAGAAAGCATACTCGTGTATTTATAGCATTGCTCAGCATACACTTTATCTTTTGCACAAGATCAGCATCTATTTCACATCCACTCGTAATTTTTTTCTTTCTCCGGGCAATTCCGTATGTTCGCGGGTATTCCACTATGTTGAGTTTCTGTAGTAGATATGGTACATAGGCTTTTATTTAATGAAGTAGCATATCATATAGCAATAGTATCTTATTTTTGGAAGGGAAGGTAAAGCATGTCATCATATCTGTCAGGTGGTTCCCGTCCTCTTTATACCTTTTTCAGTTTTTACCAAAACCAGAGAACTTATTAAATATTCTATTTGAGTTATTAGCATATTTTACAAATAAAAAATTAAAATGTGGTGGTTTACTCTAATAATTAATTATAAAAACTTAGAAGCTACTTAATTAGTGGAGAAAATTTGTAAAAATTTAAAGATATAAGCATTTAAATACATTATTCATCATGTGTAATAAAATCTCGGATGCTGTGAAAATATATGCTTGGTTCGACCTTTTCCTTACTCTATTCACCGTGGGTGTTATAATATACGTGTATGTGAGTAATCGGGAGTTGGTGGATGCTGAACAGCTGGAAGACTCACAGAGACGATTGTACGAAAGAGAAATGGGAATTTATGGATTTGGCAAGACGAAGAATATTTGGAGGGTGCTGGTCGTCTCACTTATTATTTGTGTGCTTGGGATTACACTGTGTGTTTGTATAGTTCTGTTTGCGGTAAGTATTTGAATATTTAAATAATATTTAATTAATATCGAACTTTGTTTTTTTAATTAATAAAAAATATATATTTATTTTTTTGTAGGGCTTCTTCGCCGAAACCAAATCACCCACACTTGGTCTCTGGCTCATATTCCAAATAATGACAATTGTCGTTCTGACATGCTTATGGGCTTACTTTTGCTATTTTGTTGTGATTGACCATGATTCAGTTGTGGCGGGTCCGATTATTCAAGTTCCCGTGGCAGTCTGCTACTTTTCAAGGTTACTACTCGTTTTATTGATTTGGTGTAAGAGGAGAAAGTATGCGAGGGAGATTGAGATGGAGGTGGTCGTTCCTGTTCCAGTGGAAATCTAAAAAAAGGTACGATCAACATACCTCACTAAATATGAATATAGATACCTGTGGGAACACTCAATTATGAAATATAAAAATAATCGTAATAAAAAACATTGTGATTAGATACGTATTTGAATATATTTAGAGTTACCTGTGCTGTTATATAAATAGTAAATGTGTGTACGTACTGTAAAGTTGTATATGACTTTGTGTAAGTTTAATAATTATAAAAAATACTCAACCTCAAAAAAATATTATTAAAATATTTGTTCAATGGATAATGATAAGACTTGATTTTTATTAGAGATAGGCAATAAAAAATACAATCAATATATAATAAAAATGATAACAATCAATATCAAATAATTGATGTACTTTTTTGTTTTTTTAAGATAAATGATACTTTACTTTTACTGATGACTTTATACCCTTGCGTGATAAATATGGTAGGTTACCCTCTATGGTTTGTATTATTTTTCACAAAAAAACAACAACACTGTAACAAGTTACTATGTTAAATATTTTAAATGTTCAGTAGGATAGTAAATGTGTGTAAGATGTAAGTATTTTGTAATAAAAACTCAATTTAAAAAATTGATTGATGATACGAATTTTTGATTTTGTTTTAAATTAGGACATAAGTGCATATGTAAATATTTAAGGATGTTTATATTGAATTTTTAAAGTTAACGAACCCAAAATTAAACATTGTTTTTTTTTACTTTTCATTTGGTCTATTTTTTTATTTATTTTTCAGTGAATAGCAGGAATGATTAAATCCCATCCTTTCCTTTTTTACCATCCCTGTGGGGAATGGGAAAAAGTCAAAAGGTGCATAAATATATACATATTTTAAAATGCGCGCCACTATTATAATGCACACGGGGTGACTTAATTCACCCCATTTGTTCAAAATGGTATTTACCACTTTGACTTTTGACCACCATATCTTTCCCGGTGAATAGAGAGAACAGAGATCGCTTTCAAAATTACTAAAAATATCATGCCCTCACCATATTTATTATGTTATTAACTTAAAATTGAATCATATTGAATTTATTACAACCAGCAATTGTTATTGAAGAAGTAGAAAGCCAGAGTTATATTCGAAATCATCTGGAGTCATTTGAGGAAACGTGTGGGGTCATTTGAGGTCATGTGTAATCATTTGAGGTCATGTGTAATCATTTGAAATCATGTGTTGTGTCATTTGAGGTCATGTGTGGGGTCATTTGTAGG
This sequence comes from Entomobrya nicoleti, assembly GCA_034695465.1. Lineage (NCBI taxonomy): Eukaryota > Metazoa > Arthropoda > Collembola > Entomobryomorpha > Entomobryidae > Entomobrya > Entomobrya nicoleti. The sequence continues at coordinate 18,797 of JAQFZG010001335.1, read as the reverse complement.
GGTCATTATATGTCACTTGTGGGGTCATGTGTACAGGCATTTGAGGTCACGTGTGACGTCATTTCAGGTCCCGTGTGGGGTCTTGTGTTAGGTCATTTGAGGTCACGAGAGAGGTCACTTGAGATCACGTGTGGGGTCATTTGAGGTCACGTGTGGGATCATGTGTTGGGTCATTTAGAATCATGTGTGTAGTCATTTGGAATCGCGTGTGGGGTCAATCGGAATAATGTATAAGTCTTTCGAATAATGTGTGGGGTCATTTCGAAATATGTAAAAATAATCTGGAACCATGTATGGGGTCATTTGGGATCACAAGTGGGTCATTTGGAACCATGTGTGGGAATATTTAGGGACATTAGCGGAGTCATTCGGAACTATGCGTGGGGGTATTTGAAATCATCTGTGGGTTCATTTTGAATCATGAGTGGGTCATTTAGAATCATGTGCGGGGTCATTTAGGGCCATATGTGTGGGGTCATTTGGAATTTTATGAGGGTTCATTTGGAATCATATGCGGGTTCATTTGGAATCGCGTTGGGGTCATTTGTAATCATGTGTGGGGTCATGCACCCCCAATCCACACCACCCGATCCACATCCCAGATCCACATCACCCGATCCACAAAAAAAACATCGAGCAATATTATAATTAATGTCGTACCGGCTTACTAATAATCGATAGATATTTTAATTCAAGTTTTAATAACTTTTTCCCACGTTAACGTGTGATTTGAATTAAATAACTTTAGAAAAAAATAAGAATCCATTTAAGTACATTAATTTTTTAACTAACGTTATAAAAAAACAATGGTGGATCTTATGCCAATGCAGATATCAAGCAATCCTCTTGTTGACTGTTTATTTTAAAGAAAGAAAAAAATATCCAAGATATCCAGACTCTGAAATAGTAAGGAATATACGAATATTGTCTCACAAAAAGGATTAGCAGAAGAAAGACGACTGGTGTATGTATCCATCCACATTCATTCATTACCTCACTTGCTTGTCTTTGAAGGCAATTTACAAATGACAAAAAAAAAGTTGAGCTGCTGAAAAAATTTATGCATATTTCTGTATGCATGCTAAGCTGTATTTATATCCATATATGTTAAGTTGTGTAATAGTAAATATGTACGTTTAACATCAACCTTAGACTTTTTTAGTTAGCTGGAATCTTCATCTCAATTACAAGTTTTGTAATAAATATAAAAAGTATATACTCCCGTATTAAGCTCTAACAAGCTGATTTCTTGGGTTTTTCATACTACTTTGCGATAAGCTAAACATTTGGATCCCCAAAACTTTGTTTGCATACCTTTTATGTGAATCCAATCACTTACTTGATTCAAGTCCCTTTTTTCGTTATCAAATGACACTTAATCAGAGTATCTTTTCAGTTACATATTTGTACTTTGCTTGATGAACTACGAATATTAAAACAAAATTTTGTAAACTGTTAAAGCAGCTACTTGATGATGACTTATTAAAATTTTTAAAAATCCAATTAAAGTTAAACGCCATATTGCAATTCTTTACCGTCTTCAAATACCCCCGTTTGTTGCATTTTAGCCATTTAACCATTTCAATTGTATGATTTTGGTTTAAGAATATTTTTTTAAAGACAGATCACGAGTCAAATTTGACCGCTAAAAATGGTCAACAGCCGGACGGGATACAGTCAATAGGTGCATTTTCAATAAATATTCTATCGAGTATCTAATGAAGCAACGTATGTATTCCCACGATCAACCCACGTGCAGATATGTACTCTGATATTATCCAACCAAAAAAATGGGAAACAGATCAAAAAGTTGATATATTTTAAACCATGCTTGTCAATACATAATACTCAATGTACGACATAACTGCAGACCTTATACCAAAATATTAGTCTAATATAAATTTTATCAAGAATTTTCCATGCTGCCTTAAACCCCCGCGAAGTAAAGTGAAAACAATTTACGCCGAGGTATATAAGCCCCAATACAAAAGTATTGTCTCATTCGATTTTACACTTCTGAACGGAAAACGCTGCTATAGAACTCTTTACTATTTCATAGTTTTTACATTGATACACTAGATAAAATACGGTTTAATTACACAGAAAAGTTGTAAAAATTCTTAAATATTACCTTTTTAAATAAATTATTCATCATGTGTAACAAAATCTCGGATGCTGTGAAAATATATGCTTGGTTCGACCTTTTCCTTACTCTATGCACCGTGGGTGTTATTATATACGTGTATGGGAGTAATCGGGAGTTGGTTGATGCTGAACAGCTAGAAGACTCACGGAGACGATTGTACGAAAGAGAAATGGGAATTTATGGATTTGGCAAGACGAAGAATATTTGGAGGTTGCTGGTCGTCTCCCTTATTATTTGTGTCCTTGGGATTACGCTGTGCGTTTGTATAGTTCTGTTTGCGGTAAGTTTTTAAAAAATTAATTATATTTAATTAATATTTAACTTTCGAAAAAATATTAAAATTTTACCGGACTTTTTTTGTGTATTTTTCTTACTTGTAGGGCTTCTTCGCCGAAACCAAATCACCCACACTTGGTCTCTGGCTCATATTTCAAATAATGACAATTGTCGTTCTGTCATGCTTATGGGCTTACTTTTGCTATTTTGTTGTGATTGACCATGATTCAGTTGTGGCGGGCCCGATTATTCAAGTTCCCGTTGCAGTCTGCTACTTTTCAAGGTTACTACTCGTTTTACTGATTTAGTGTAAGAGGAGAAAGTATGCAAGGGAGGTTGAGATGGAGGTGGTTGTTCCTGTTCCAGTGGAAATCTAAAAATAAAAGGTACGATCGATTACTTCTCTCAATATGAATATTAGATACCTGTGGGAACACTCAATTATGAAATATATATTTAAATAATGCTACAAAATCGTAATAAAAAAACATGTGATTAGATACGTATTTGAATATTTTGAGTTACCTGTCCTGTTATATAAATAATAAATGTGTGTACGTACTGTAAAGTTGTATATGACTTTGTATAAGTTTATTAGTGATAAAAAATACTCAACCTCAAAAATTATTATTAAAAATATTTGTTCAATGAATAATAATAAGACTTGATTTTTTAGGGATAGGCAATAGAAAATACAATCAATATATATAATAGAAATGAAAACAATCAATATCAACTAATTGTTGTACTCTTTTGTTTTTTTTAGGATAAATGATATAATGACTTTATACCCTTGCTTGATAAATATGTATGTACCCACTATGATTTGTATTAATTTTTACAAAAAAAAACACACTGTGAAAAGTTACTCTCTTAAATGTATTAAATGTTCATTAGAATTTAGTGAATGTGTGTAAAATGTAAGTATTTTGTAATAAAAACTCAATCTTAAAAATTGACTTAGCATATGGATTTTTAGTTCATTTAAAAACACAAAATTTAAAAAAGGGGATTACCATCGCAAATATTATAAAAACAAAAAATATTTTGCAAGCAAAATTGATATGACAAGAAATTTATCAACTTACCAACTTCAGGTTGTATATTTTTTTATTCTGATTTAATTTTTTATCCCTTTCCATGTGTAATATGTACGTAAACTAATCAAAGGAACACGTAGGAAAAAAAATAAGAAATGGACACCCAAATGGAAGAAATCGAAGTTTTTAATATGTGTTAGCTCTCCGAGTTGCTAAAAAAACCTCGGGGTATTCTACCCAATGGTAGATATCGGATATGTATTTTGTTTATGATGCATAATATATTTATATGGATGTATGTTTTAGATTAGCTTTTTAAATGTTTTATCAAGCTGGAATCTGCATATAAAGTAAAAGTTTCGTAATATATGAACGGGTATAAACATTGGGAGAGTTAAGTTCCAATAAGCTGTTTCCTGGTTTTTCATAATACTATCTTAATACGCCAACGTGCTTATCCTCAAGTTTTATTTTTTTCAGAGTACTTATGCGTAAAAAAAACTTTCACTGGATTTAATCCACCTTTTTGTTAACAAAATTGGCATTCAACGCTATGAGTAGCTGTTTGTTTGTCAGATAAATAAACGCATAGTTGTATTTTTTCTAGATGAAATGGGTGGATTAAAAAATAAACTATTGTAAACTATTCAAGTAAATACTATACTTGAGGAATTCATAAAAAAAACATTCAAATTAAATGTCAGGTTCAAACTTGGATGTGGACAATCGGACAGAATACAGTCAATAGATGGAAACTTTATCAATAGTCTATCAATATTATATTCCACATGTTCATCAGGCTAAATAACACGTTCAGATATTGTTCATAGGATTGGTATTAATAATATAGTGGAAATGTACTTAGTCGTCACTATACAGTGTCGAAAATATATAGACGAATTTTTTAGTCGACTTGATTTTAGTAGTCGAATGTGTATTTAGTCGACCCTACAAAATTAGTCGACTTTAGTTGAATGCATAGTTAGTCGAATATTGCATTTAGTCGAATGCATAACTAGTTGACTGTCTATTTAGTCGATTACACATATAATCGACTTCATAAGTTCTCGAAAGCAAAATATTTCAAAATTTTCTACATGAAATTCATATGCTTTGTGTTCTATGTCAATGCAAGATAATTATGATTGAAATCGATGCTATAAAAGATGAATGTATAGTCCCGTGTTTTTAAGCTATTTGAAATCGTTGTGGCTATATTTTCTGTTTTTCTGTCTCAATTCTCAATTGAGTTGTTTTATCATCATAAGTTCATAACTGCCACATTGCTATGGTAAAACTTATCGTAAAAGAATTCGACAGTAAAAAATCGACTAAACCTAGGTCGACTAAAAAAAAATTCTACTAAATACTTGGTCCACTAATTAACCCTTTCGACTAAAAAAATCGACTGTATCTACGGTCGACTGAAGGCATTTCCACTATATTACACTGACCCATTTTTCATTTGCAACTAATTTATAAATTGAAAAGTGGAGTAAAAAGTTGTTAATTTTTTCAAAAGTTCCCTAACAAAGCAAAGGTGAATGAAAACTTTATTTCACATAGGTATATGTGAAAGCAACAATAACAAAAATAACGTCTCATTTGATTTTTCACCTTCGAACAAGAAGGGTTTGAATAGAGAGCTCTATACTATTCTATTGTGTTTTTACTGGTTTACACAATTTATTGGTGCAACTTAAGTTATTATCGATTTAAAAGCGTAAAAAAATTGGTTAACATTTCAAATACGAAAATGTATTTTAAATCTCTTTTATTTCTCTGGTACTCACTTGCACTTCTAGACGTGAATGCTGTGAGTGCAGAGTGGACACAAGATAAGAAAAAAATACTGATTCAATTCAGGATGGACGAGTCAGGTCAACTTGTGTTCATGGAAAAAACAGAGCATGGGAACAAATCACGCGACGTTGTTTATTTGCAAATCTTCGATGCAAAAATTGTGGAAGAAATTAAATTGAAAACTCGATCTCGAGACACACAACTTCCAAGCATGGATAGAAACCAGTCGGATAACTTTCAAAAGCCTATTGAAGCCTTTGAAAACCACAGATTTTTGGAATTATAGGGAGAACACAATTCAAATGATTTCTTCACAGCAAACTATCAAGTACAGTTACTAAAAATCCAATATTTACTGTATTGTTTGTTAGTTTATAAAATAAAATAGAGTAATTCTTATGTCAAATCATAAATGATTATTCTTTTTGAAAATAAAATGCTGTCACTTGAATAACGACCATTTTTTCTTTATATTCCAAGCACAAAAGGTGAGTAGACACACAATAATATAAATTTATTTTTTCGAAATACTGTAACATTACATTGTTAAATGTAACATTTACTGGCCAAGTAGTTGTACTCTGAAGAAAAATAATAAAATAAGTTCTTCAAAAGGGCTTTATCTTTAAGCATTTTCTTTCATTTTCATTTGGTGATTGGAATCCACTTTGTTAAACTTCACTGCTTATCATTGAAAAATACTAGTGGCTAAAAAGTTTAGTATAAGCATTAAAACTATTGAAGATCAATGTGAAATGTAAACATTGAGTAAATAGCTGAAGGTTTCAATATTTTAATTGAATTGCAAATAAAGTATGTATTACTTTCAACATTTTGACTACCCATTATATATAAGCATGAGATATATGTACATCCATTTGATTATAAAGGCCTTATTATAATTTAAATATTTGATTAATTATTTTTTTCAGGTTAAAAATAAATTATTTTTTGTTGTTAAAAAATCTTTTTTAAACATTAACTTAATAAACAAAAAAAATTGAAGACTGAACACATTTTTTTTATGTAGTTAGATTAATTGATTATCGTTGTATTTGACCCTTATATGGCGATGGTATGTAATCATTATACAATCCTGTCTGGCAGGGTTAAAACATTTTTTGGTCCTTGGTTTGATACCTGGATGGGTTGAGTTGGGTGGAACGAGCCTAATGTTTTTCAAGACATAAAAATATGACAGAATATCAGACGTTTAACAGGCGTAACCAAAAATACTACATGGAAGGCGAAAGATGCACTATTTGTACAATTTGGTAAAGAGTGCTAGATATTTTAAAATGCAAATATCAAGAAATGATTTTTGAATTGTTTATCTTTTGTAAAGGAAACAATTCCAAGATATCAAGGCTCAGAAATGGTAAGAAATATAATATTTAGTACTGTCTCAGAAAAATGATTTGCAGAAGAAAGTTGAATGTTGTAAGTTGTCCTCCACATTCGTTCATAATTTCCTTGCTTGCTTGTCTTTGAAGGCTATTTACAAATGACAAAAATTGGAGTTCCTCAAAAAGCTTATATGTATGTATGTATGCAAAGGGGTGTATACATTCATATAAGTATGTTGAGTTACGTATATCTAGTTACGTGTAACATCAACTTTGAACTTTTAAGTTAGCTGTAATCTGCATCTCAACTAAAAGTTTTTTAATAAATTTAAAATAAATATTTCTGGAATAAGATCAATTAAGCTGTTTTTCATACTACTTTGCTTTAAGCCAACTTTTTGATCCCCAAGTTTTTTGGCTGCGCACTACTTATGTAAAAACAAATCTTTTAGTGGATTCCAGTTATTTTTTTGTTATCAAATGACATTTAATCACAGTAGCGATTTGATAACATACACATAGTTGTATTTTACTCGATAAACTCCGTGTGTATTGAAACAAACTATTGTAAACTGTTCAAGTAGACACTTGATGAGGATTTATAAAAATAATAAATAAATTCGAATTAAAATTAATTGTCAGACTCTAATAAGTTTAACGTCTCAAGTTACCCCTGCTGGTTCAATTTTAGCCGTTCGATCTTTTATTCATGTGATTTGGTGTTGGATTTCATTTAAAAAAAACAGAATTTAAAAATTTCTAACTGTTTAAAAGTTCAGAGAAATTGAAGATTGAAATCAAAAAAGGCCATCTATTATTATGTCACCAGCAATCCAACTACCCAAAAACTCCTGAAATTAAATTAATTCTCTAACGGGTATTAATGGTCAATGGCCGGACGGGGTACAGTCAATAGGTGCATTTTCAATGAAAATTTTATCGAGCTTCTAACAATGTGTCCGCAGGCTCTACCCATCAGATATGTACTCTGACATTATCCAAACAAATAAAAATTGAAAAACGGAGATGAGCAAAAAGGTGATACATTTTAAACCATACTTGTCAATTGGCAATACTTAATACTCAATGTACTTTGGCATAGCTACAGGCTACATACCAAAGTAATAGCTTGATGTAAAAAATTTATCAAGAATGTTTCAAGCTGCGTTCACCTTGCCAAGTAAAGCGAAAGTTATTTTACATAAAGGTATATAAGCCACAGTACCAAAAGAATCTTCTCATTCGATTTTACACCTTTGAACACAAAACGCTTCCATTAAACTGTTGGCTATTGGTTTTTGTTACTAGTTGACACAATTTTAAAGTGGAACTTAAATTATTTAAATATTTATGGAATAAAAAATTGAGTTTTTTTTTTGAAAACCAAAAATGGGTTTAAAATCTCTGTTATTTTTCTCGTACTTTCTTGTACTTCTCAACGGCAACGTTTTTAGTGTCGAGTGGAAAGAAGATAAGAAGACATTACGCATTCGATTCAAGATGGACGATAACGGACAACTTGTGTTTATGGAAAAGACAGAAGATACTAACCGACATAGCGACGTCGTTTATTTGCAAATATTCGATGCAAAAGTTGTGGAAGGAATCGAATCAGAAATTCCTTCTCAGAATAAACCATTTCGAAAGTTGGATAAAAATCTGTTGAAAAACTTTGAAAAACCAATTGCTGCTTTTGAAAACCGACGACGATTGGAATTATAAGGACAACACTCTACCGAGTCATCAACTAAGTCAGTTGATAAAGTTCCATTGTCAAGTTTTTTTGTGTGTTGGTTTTGAATTATCGAATTAATACTTTTATAGATACATTTGGAAGCATATTAAATACTTAAGTAATATTACTAGCTTTAAATTTTGACATTAGTGTTTCAACTTTTATTTATTTGTTTTCACGGCTTAAAATAATGACAGAACAGTTTTTAACAATAATGAAGTATCAAAGTTATAAAATTTAATTGATTATTTTTTATGCAAAAACACAAGTGGTTATTTATTGCAAATAAAATCTGTCACTTGAATATTAGCCATTTTTTCTTCATAGTAGAAGCGAAAAAATTGGGTTGACTCAATATTCAGGAATATTTAAACTGATTAAATAAGCATTGCGGATTATAATTCCAACATAGATTTGTTTAAAATGGTGTAACCTTAAAATGCAAAGGTAACATCTACTCTCCAATGGCTTTCATTGAAAAGAGTAAAAGTAAACCGATTATATGAAAAAAATCAGATTTTCAGCGTATTCTTTCATTTGGTTTTGGGAAAAGTTCACAGTTTAAGTATGAATGTGTGCAACATGTAAGCATTTTGTAAAAAAATTCAATCTTCAAAATTAATGTACGATGTGGATATTATTTAAATAATAAAAAGTATTTATAATTATTGCTAATTAAAATCTCACTTTTTTAATACTTCATATTTATTTCGTTTGAAAAGCCCAAATATTCCACTATCTTTCCATAAAATTTACATAAAATCGAATTACAACTTAAGCATGCAAATATTTTTTCAATTCATTGGAACTATTCATATTTTTTCGGGCGTTTTGATCCAAATTTTGTTTATTTGCAGTGTGTAAATTAAAAAACCTACTGGGCGATGATATACAACTCATTAAAATATTTTATATGGTGACATATGCATTTATTTTAAATTTATTTTTAGACCTACATTTAACTACGAAGTCAGGTCAATCTTTCTCCTTTAACTTTTTTCGGAAAAATATTAATCATAATTGCATTTTCGTCAAATGGTTCCTCGGGATATGTGATAGGGGTTTTTAAAAGTTGCATCTACCATTGCCATTACTCTAGTAACTAATCACCTGTGTTGAAAATGGGGTGAATTCGTAGTGTAACTGATGAATAATTTAATTGATGTCACATATGAAAACGCCCACTTCCATGAGAAACAGTAAAATTCCAGTATTGTTCGGTCACAGGATAATCAGCTAATTAAGATGCAGAATAAACTCATAAGGACTTCAGTTTTTATTACAAAAATTAAACGGTATTTTATTTAACCAATTAACTTAAGATCTACTAACAATATAATGGCATTAGCCAGTTAAATATTTCAAATTATTGCTGTTATACAGCTTTATACGACAGGACTACCCTGAAGGAGATGCTTCTGTATCAGAATTCACAGAGCGAGTGTTGAGATGGGAAGAGATGAGAAGAGGCGTGCAGTAGCAGCTACAGAGTTGCATGTTCTCCTCGTGTCTATATCACCAACTTCGCGCGTCTTAGTAAGGGGCGACTTGCGTGAAGACACACACACGTACATTCCCATCCACGGATAGATCCATTTACTTCACATGTGAAGAGATGGGATGAGATGAGATTCGGTGTGAATCTGTACACCATTTCCAGCCATTCATAAAAAAGACAAACCTGATACTGCTATTTTGCGACAACCTGCATTTGGTCAAATAAAGTTTTTGTTTGGCTAAGTGGTAAAATTTGGTCAACTTTAGTCAAAACGAAATGCATTTCCTGCGTACTCACCTTGCACACACAATATAATGAAGGGTCGTCCTTGAAAAAGAAAAGTGTTCCATATGACGCAGATGTATATGAATATAAAAAATCCACAAAGTCTGAAAACGAAACAAAGTAAGGTGGTGTGTGGAGATCCACATTCACTCATAATTACCTTGCTTGCTTGTGAAAGTAAAGTGGAAATATCTAGAAATAATCGGTTTCCCAACTTTTGGCCCATGGCCTTGCTTCATGTGTGACATTTTTTTATCTGATGGCTTTTAGCCTTTTTTAACCTAAAGCACAAGCTGTAAAAAGTTTTGAGAAGTCGGAAGTCATAACTCGAATGGAAGTAACAAGGTTTATTTTCTGAAAACGGATATGTGTTTTGCTTATAATGTGTACATTTTTGAATGTTTAACATCAAATTTAGCCGTTTTTTACCTGAAATCTGTGTATCACGTAAAAGTTTTTTAATATATTTGAAAGAGGTATAAGTAGTGTGAGAGTAAGTTCCAGTAAGCTGTTTTCTTTGGTTTTTCATAATACTTTGCGCTAATCCAACGTTTTGATCCCCAAGTACTTTTTTTGCGTACTATTTTATGTGTATCAAATCTTTTACTGGTTTCAAGTCCATTTTTTGTTAATAAATAAAACTCAACCACAGACGCTACTTTTTAACATACATACATATAAATGAACTATGAAAGATTTTTTTATTTTGCTCAATGAACTGTTTATATTCAAATAAATTGTTCACGTGGATAATCGATGAGGACTTAAAAATATCTAGATGAAATTAAACGTTAGATTCAAACTTGGCATCATCGCAAATATCCTTTATTGGAGCTTGGTAACAGAGGACCTAATTCGAAAACATAGGATTTCCAAAATCCCAAACCTTTAAGAAAGGCCAATGTCCGGACGGGAATCGGACAATAAGGACCAACCAGACAATAATAAATATTCTATCGGGTATCTAATAAAATATTGTAACTGGAGGCCCTACCCACGTTCAGATATGAACAAGTGACATTTACCAAACAAATTAAATTGACACGCAATTTAAAAACTTCATGCGTCTTAAAATGTTCATACAAGTGAAAACTATTTACACAGATTATAGCCCCGTATATTGTACCAGATCCGACACACTCGCATCATCCCAACTCTCCTCCAGCAGCAAGCACAAGTAGATATATAAACTTGACCGTGACCATGAGATAGAGAAACGTGAAATAGCTCTCCTAGAAGTTTTCAGCAACTACATCACTATATATTTCGGGACTATTCTAATAGGGCTTTTTCCGTCATCCTAATTAAAGCTTCCCGAGCCATAACTAATTATTGGTAATAACTTATAACTAAGCATAGGTACCACCACCGGCACTCTACGTTACATAAATACGGTAAGCCATATGGGCTATATGTTAAAAAAGGTATACAATAAAAAATGAAACAAAATTAAGATAAGAGACAAATCCCGTTCTGAACACAAAGTTTGAATTCATGTTATAACCAGTGCGACATTCTTCGTACCATGGGTACCATACTCAAGGATAATGGAATAAGTATTTAATTTTTTAGTGCTACTTTAGAGCTCATATTGTCCGTTTCAATTGCACATTAAACTGTTACTAATGAAATAAACAAAGAAAAAAATATATACGCAGAAGAGTTCACGTGTCAGACTTTTTATTCGCTTAAAACTTGACAATAGTAAAAAATTGGGTTTACCCTGGCGTTAAGGATCGAGTTTAGTATTGGGTTGGGCAATTAAGTTATTATGAAGATGAAATCGTAGTTATAATTTTAGTTTGTCTGTCCGTCCGTCTGTCTGTCTGTCCGTGTGCGCTCTAACTTGGACACCCTTCAACCGATTCTCTTCAAACTTGGCACATAGACTCCTCAGATCAAGGGGTCAATCGCTAGACATTTTCAGCCAAATCGGTTTAACGGTACAGGAGTAACGGTCAATAGACGGTTACATGCATTTTAAATGGACGATTTTTTTTATTGCACCAATCGATAGATAAACGTTTTGTGATCAAACTTTGTCAAGACACTATGGTCTTAAACTTAATATTTGAGGAGTAACGGTCAATTGACGGTTTTGACGGTTACATGCATTTTAAATGGGCGAATTTTTTATTGCACCGATCGATAGATAAACGTTTTGTGATCAAATTTTGTGAAAACACTATGGTCTTAAACTCAATATTTGAGGAGTAACGGTCAATTGACGGTTTTGACGGTTACATGCATTTTAAATGGGCGAAATTTTTATTGCACCAGTCGATAGATAAACGTTTTGTGATCAAACTTTGTCATGACACTATGGTCTTAAACTCAATATTTGAGGAGTAACAGTCAATTGACTGTTTTGACGGTTACATGCATTTTAAATGGGCGAATTTTTTTATTGCACCAATCGATAGATAAACGTATCGTGATCAAACTTTGTCATGACACTATGGTCTTAAACTCAATATTTGAGGAGTAACGGTCAATTGACGGTTTTGACGGTTACATGCTTTTTAAATGGACGATTTTTTATTGCACTATTCGATAGATTAAAGTATTGGGATCAAACTTTGTCAAGAGATTCTGCTCTAAAACTCATTGCTTCCTGAATTAACGGGCAGTTAACGGTTACATGGATTACAGATGTCTATATCAGACGGGTGTCAGATTACATGTCTTTTCGTGTCAGAATACATTCAGATTCATCTTCGTGTTTTCTTCATGTCTTGACATGACTTGTTTTAGCGATAAGTAGAAAATTTAACATTTTTTGACATTATCGAATCAAATATTAGATTATTTGTAACAATTTCTTGGTCTGAATAAATTGAAAGTAAAAAAAATTATAAAATAGTTATTAATTTGCAATGATCACAGTACCTATTCATATAGGTATGTATGTATGTATGTATGTATTTATTCCATCTCTTTTTCAGGCATCAGCCGATAAAAAGTACATTGAAATTTGTTTACAAAATTAGAATCAGCATAACATGAGTTCCGTTTAAATACGGCCTATGACACAATTTTTTAAGAGTCGGTTTAAACACATCATCAAATTGCATAAAAATGACACTTCAGCATAAATAAAATTGTACACCATTTTAACAAGTTGGTAATAACGATACATATAAATTGGATAAAGCTTATCACGAAATTAATTTTAAAATTTAACTTTGGTCCATCATCAAACGTATTGCTTACTTATGTAACACATCATAAAAAATATTTTTACATCATGTTCAATGTTAACAAAACAATACTATATTATTTTTAAACGATAAACAATTCAAAGCAAATCTCGACAGGTTTGCATACTAAAAAATATGTTTCTACGAATCATCACATTTTACAAAATAATTTCAACGAGGTTTCAAACATCATCTCAAGTTTTTTAAAAGAGGACATATTGTTTACATACTGATTAATTTATCCATTCATTGAAACACAGCATCTTAACAAACGACCTTATTATTCAATAGTGACATCAGACAAAATATGCTTGCAATATCATTCCTGAAATTTTCCGCTGTGGTTTTTGTTCCAAATAGCTTGCATGGCATTCATTGACTGCTTGAATTTCTTGACAACTTTTTTAGGTATTTCACGACCTTATTCTTCTCTAACACGTATCCAGTTTATGTCCATGCATGAATCACAAATGCAGAGTAGTGTTTCTAGCCGTTCCAGGTTTTGTCCAGCAACCGATCGGGCGATATCATGAAAATCCAACGCTGAAAAATTATATTTGTTCCCGAAGCTAAACATCTCCTGTAGCTTTGATCCCACTTCCTCTGACATCCAGAAATATTCATTTGGCGTATCGTTAACTTTTTGCTTTGGACTTGACTGACCATGATAACTAGCTTAAGGTTCCGTGTAAGACACTGGGTCTATATTGCCTTTTACAACTACTTTAGGCTTTTTAACGTTTTTTGGTGATTGTTTGAATTTTTTCCGCTCATCAGGTGATAAATCATCAGTAATGGATATTTTTTCGTGGTAATATTTCAGCTCGTGACAATTCCAAAATATGTCTCCTTTTCCCCTTTTCGAGAATAGCTCCACAATAGCCACACATTTCGTAGCCTTTTTTATAACACGGACATTTTTTACTGTTGTGGAAACATTTAATACAGATCTCAAAAACTCTGTCACACTGTCAATTAATTCCCAGTTTTCTACTTGACGAAGCCTATTCAGGCCGTGGATAACAATGTTTTTACTTCGATGGCAGACTTCTAATCGACTAGTCACACTGCACCGAACTATTATCGTTAGGCTCACCGATTGCTGCTGCGGCTGACTTCTTTAGGTGCACTTCACGACCAATTAATTGGTTAATGCATTTGTCTATTTCACTTTTTATTGCGAATCAATTTCTTTTAAATATGTCCAATATGTCAAGCTGGTTAACAGTAATAGTGTCACATGATCTTTTGACACAAGACAAGAACTCAGACACAGGAACGTTGCCGAAAATTACTGAACATGCCGTTTCAGCATGCCCCACATTAAATTGTAAAACATGTGACATGATGACGACTGCTTTTAACCTGTAATGCAATGTAATAAGCACACCAAATTTGACTACTTATAACTTGTCACAGTAAAAATCAACGAGATGTTGATCTGTTGACAGCTCAAACGTAACTAACTATAAAGCTTGTAGTTTGCCTTGATTTCCATTAGTCCTTTGATTAATAACTAATGTTTTTAGTTTGAGAATTTTTAATTAATTTTGTAAATATGTTACAAGAACTAATATTATTACTCGATTATATTCACAAATCAGAATAAAAACTGTATTCTCAAGTAAACCATAAGTAAAATGCATAGCCGTTGGATAGCTACATATACCATTTGCATGGAAGCAGATAACGCAATGTATACTGTATATTGCGTTGCAATTTCAGTTGGGTTGGGCTTATCAGCTTGTCTATCGACAAGGCAGGACGACTGAAAAGATGTCCTTTACAAAACACAAAAGATGATATCTGCCTATTCATTGCAACATGTATCACATAAACCCATTTTTGTTTCGGAAGTTCTGCATTTCCAGTCAGCATATTTTGGATGTTAAGAAACTTTATTTTATTACCAATGATATTGCATCAACTACCTGATGTTTAATCTTCTCGTCCGGATTTTTTTCAATAAACTAATAGCTTATAGTTTATGATTATATATCAAACTAATTGGCATCCAATAATCGTAAATAAGGAAAGTACCCAATTGCAGCACTTACGTTAGAAATAAGCTGATTACATTAGTGACACGCGTGTTCCTTTCGTATTTCAATTTTTTGTCGGAATACCTATCTATCTATCATTAGACGACGTAAGTTAAATACTAAAAATCGGGGGTTACCAAACATCAAAAATGTCGAACCTAGCGAAGCTCCATTTCAAATTTGTTTGAAAGGAATAACATCTGTAGAAACCGAACAACTTAATTTATAAAATGTACGTAGATAAATGGAACCCCGTTTGAGGCAACGATTTAAAGGATCTTCTCATTTTAGAAATCGTAAATTGTTTTAATACAACTTAAAAGCCAAATTATTCCGTTGTAGTAAATTTCCTCATACTTCATCATACCTAGTCCCAGCATACTACTCCTATTCCATACTGCTACTAAATTTAATTCAGTAAGGTTACCACGATAAGTTTTCAAACCTAACCTGAGCTCATAAAGTGATTCGAATTTACTGTTTAGTAGGATGCAGTAAGCATGGTGAGCGGTAAGTGCTGCCAGCTACTTATAATTCCACCGCCGCAATATGCGGGAACGCAGTATACTAAAAACTGGTTTTATTCTTGTAATCGGGAATAGTGCTATGTTCTTTCAAATACTTTTTTAGGTTTGTTTTATTTTTTAAGGTATGTTTCATAACTTCATTTGTATAATTAACACTAGCATGATTTGACCTGATAGCCAACCAACTTACTTCATTCGTCAAGCTATAGACACATCCATTTACGAGTTATTGGACGGACAACTCATATGACCTTATCGCCATATCTACAAATTTTAAAATTTGGTCATTTTTAACACTAACTAAGTATATTTTATATTAAAATAATTTCCAATTTACAATGAGTTTATTTGGAGTCACGTTATTTCTTGTGAAAATAATTCACTTTGCCAGAACACAATTCCCCCAAAATATTCAGTTTGACAACGAAACGCCACTAAGCTTAGCTACATCCTTTAACACGACGTCGCAAACCAGTCTTGATCAAATATCTGCATTTGTGTCAAATAACAAGCGCTTAAACACATGGATCTTGTACGAAGTTCACAAACTGGATTTTGAATTCGACTCAGAAGAACTCTCCGATGATGACTTTAATCTTACCATCACAAGCAAGTACTTACGTTTCTACACAAAACTGTCAACTAATCCGGACAAAGTGTTTATCCTGATTTTGGAAAACTTTGATGAGATTGTAACCGCGATTCACAATTCCGGCTACGCAAAGGATTCTAGTGCTATGTTCATTTCCATCAAAAAAGAACCACCAAATTCAAACAGAGAATTTATAAATTCTTTTTACTCCAACCTTTTATTACAGCAAGTCAGTCCAATAAATGCAAACATAATTTTTTGGGGAACTGCATCCGAAAATTTGTCCCATCTGCACTTTTTATGCTATACTTGTATTGGAGAAAAGATGAAAAATGTGTCATCTTCCTTTGTTGCTATTAGACAACTAAAAGAAATTGCGATGTACTTTAATAAAAATGGAAATAAACGAAAAGTTCCTGTGCGAAATCCTGTGGATTTGGAGGGTATTGGTGGTTATGATAAGTGCTTGTCTGAGATGAATTACATCAACACTAGAAAACAATTTTATCATTTAATGTACCATTGTCCAGCCTCTTTGGTTGTTATCTTGCCTTTGATAAAAAAGCTTAATATTTCATTGACCACAAATATGGAGTCACTCTCAAGTGCGCAGAAACTTGAGTCACATTGGTGGTTCAATTTAGCTTATTGTGAGGACTGGCTAGGAAAATTTCCTTATGATTATCTACTCAGAAGAGGAATGTATTTGGTGATGAATACAAAACCTGTCAATGTTTTAGCTTGCATAGAAGCTAGTGAGCTAAAATCGTTTCATTTTTCTTTGATATATTTTATTAAACCAGAAATTTGGGTGCTACTTTTATCTGTTGCATTGGCATATTCTATGATCTATAAAAGCTTTTTACGAGGATTCGCCCTTTTATGGACAATTATAGGGATTCCAATTAATGAGCGTTTACAAAAACGAAAAATAATTGGCGGCTTTTATTTGTGGGCGTACTGTATCTCTTTAGTGTGGCAGAGCAACATTTCTTCGGAAAGCTTAAGCATTCAAAAGTTTCCCACGGTATCGGATTTGGTTAACAAATCAACGTATCGACTATGGACACACAAGCAGTTATTTAATGTGTATAGTAATGTAGCAAAAACAATACTAGGATTCGAAATAACGTCCGGCAAAAATATTGAGGATTTAATTTACGATATTCAAGTACATTCGCTATATACATTAAATGGTAGTTTAAATTTAGTGAAAAAACTATCTGCCGAAAAACTGCTTATATTTACAGTCTCCAATAGGAACTACCAGGATCCACTTTGGGAGAATGGTGTGTTTGTTGGCAAGGAACTGGTTTGCAAATCGATTCCATACAAATCAGACTCAAAAAGGGAAATTAAATTCAGAGCACATGTTTGGGGTTCTAACTACGGAATAAAAAATGTTAGACTGTGGGTAGAAAGTGGGTTTTTGCAGCAAGGAAGCTTAGTTCATAATAAGAATACTAAATTTTTCCATGGTTTACCACTGCTACCACTCGAAGGATTTTCTTATCCTTCTCCCATAAAACTAAAAAGTGCGCTTGGAATAGGTTGTGGAAGTGTTGTAACCGTTGCCGGAGTATGTTTTGTGGTTTGGATTACGGCAAAACTTTTTAGAATTATTCGAAACTGTGTGATGAGGTGGGCTTTATTTCAGGAAGATTGCTTTAAAGATGTCAAACAATTAGTTCGTACACGAATCTATGGTTACACGTTTAAATATAAAAAAATATGTTCCCTCAGAAAAAATTATTAAACAAACTTGGAAAAATAAATGATTGATTGAATTGAAATACAAAAAAGTGATTTAGTGACTTTTTTGTAATATAAATCCAACCTTTCATTTCCACTTTGCTTGCTGCTTTTATATGGAAATCAGGTCAATTATATGTAAATATTGATTATATTAAAAATAACTATTTATGTTATTGTTGCTAAATAAAGACGTAAGTTTTACTAAAGAAAGTTTTTTTACGTAATGACCACTAAGTTTACATTTTGTTTTGAGATCCCAAGCAAAAGTCTTGAAAACGAATGTCGACTAAATTAATTTGATTTAAAGAAGTTCTACTAAACCGATTGCGTCAGTAGAGTTTCGACAATAATTTTTAGGTCGACAAACAAAATTTGGCAAATAATTTTCTTCTAATATAATTATGCACTTAGACATAGTCAACTCTATTATACGAACAAAATAGTCTTAACATGTTTTGTTTTTCGATATTTTAAGCATATTTATTACGTAGATGAATCTATTCATCGTAGTTATAATTTTAGTTTGTTTGTCTGTCCGTCTGTCTGTCCGTC
>JAQFZG010001334.1:0-21939 GCA_034695465.1 Entomobrya nicoleti | reverse complement strand
TTTAACTTGGACACTTCTGGGTTAAAAAAGCCAGGACGGCGTCCCCAGTCGTATCTAACCATTTTTTTTTTTTTTTTTTTTGTGCTTGTTGTTAGTTGTCACAAGAAGTATAATGAGGACATTATGAAACTATAAAATATAGTGTCTGCGTAGAATCATTATAAATTATTTAAAAAGATGAAAAGTGACATTTGCTAAACAATTAAAGTTTGTCTGTCAGTCAAGTCAACTCTTATGTTGAGAAACATGACTTTTGACCTAAGAGGAAATGTCATATAAAATTAGGTTTAAAAAGATAAATAGCATTATCGGGAAATATACATGCATAATTATTGGCATTTTGGGGACTTTGCTTATCTACTTTCGCTACTTTTATTACATGTGTAGTATTATGATGCAGCTTAGATTAGCATACTTTTGAATGCACTTTAATGATATGGATTTTACGTGGTTAACTTGTTTCGTAACATTAACACGAGGAGAAACGTTTCGCATAAGCTTAACTAAAACTCTAGTTGATTAGAACCGGGTCAGTAAGATTTTGAAAAGTAGTTGATACCGTGGGAGAGCAGCTTTCCCATCTATACACACATACATTTAATGTATATAATGTAGTATTACAAGAACAAGTACAGAATATCAGCCAACCTGTTGTCGTTTTTTTGATCACATCACTAACTAAATAAATGGATATTTAAACCAGAGAGGAAGCACACCTAAATATTCTTGCGCCATGTCCTTTAAAACTTGAGCAGATATATAAGTTTTAAAATGTCGTTCACATCACATTATTTTGCTCACAACGTACAAACAGATAGCTACATACATAATACATATGCCGATCCACTACTACCATGTTCAGTTCAAAAAAGTCAAAGCCTTCATTTGTACTAGTGTAATCCTATACGATTTCAGGGTTTGATGAAAAGATTATTTATGAAATTATATTTTTAACTGTATTGCTTAATGACATTAAGGCACACTTCCGCCAACGAACTTTATGTGAAACTAAAGTGCACATCCATATATATATAAGTATATAAGCTTTATATCAGGTTGCTTTATCAAAGTGTCTAGGTAAAGTGTTGAAAAATTGCAGAGAGAAATTGCAAGATAATTTTTATCTACATCAACGTCAAAAATAATAATATACAAGAATAATAATAGATAGTCATAAATATTTCGTTTAGTAGGAACTTAGCAAAAAAAGACTCTCCAGACGAGACAGTATCAAACATCATCATTTCTGAGGCAATATACATACAACAGGAATGTCATGATCATAATAAATTTGCAGTTCCAAAATGCTCCTGGCATTTTATGTCATGTCGTAACAAAATGAAAAATGGCATTTTTGGTTTTATAGATTTTGAAGCTGTTGTTGTGTTGTGCACGATTTGAAGTAGTAATTACAGTTTACAATACTTACAAGTATATTTGTGATAGCCACATAGAACATAAACATATTTATCATCTTGTCTAATAGCCACTACTGTTGGTTTTCGATCGAGAGCATTGGTTTCTCGTCAAGATTTACATAATAATGATGTGATGATGGTAAAGATGATGATAATAATGATGACGACTGCATATTTTTATAAAGAAGGTTTCGATCCGATCCTTTCGGTGATGGTAATCATATTCATCGCCTTCATTTGAAAAATATTGTTGTTGAGCTGCAGCTATAATGTTACATATTTATAACAATTCATATTAAAAGGTGTGGATATACACATCATTTTTCATACATGTTATTCAAGCATGTAGAGCACAGATAAATGATTAGTATGACAGGTTGTTTAGGTAAATATAACGCAATCTTACAATTTCAATCATTATTACCATTGATACCTATATCACTTTTAATCCATGACTTTATATTTTCATTCGTACACATTTAAAAATAGTATGACGATTTCATGGATGCTTCTACATACATGCATATATGATTTTTGATTTTTGTTTAAATTTCTCATTAATCCTAACAAAATCTTGATTCATCCAAGTTCGTTAAAAAAATAGTACAAATGCAGTTTGCTGTTTACAAAGTACTGAAATATATGCACCTGTATGTCTCACCCATTGACTCATTACTTACTCCACACCTACAACGTAAGTCGTAAAAAACGAATGAAAACCGTCGCCAAAATTTCCAGGTATTCACACGACAATTTTTTTTCTTCATATATGTTGCCTTTTGTGATTTATTTGATGTACTTACATTCCATCGTCATAACTATGTACAACCACTGGCCCTGGCCGTCGTCATCAGAAAATCACATTTTCTCTTCATAAATTATCTCTCTCACTCACAAGAGCAGTACATACAACTTACATACTTACCAGAGGGGCCACATAATACAATTCCCAACGCGCAACAAAACAATACCCTCTCAGTGTGGTGATATGATGCTTTGTCGTCATTCTCAAGACAAACTTCTTGAAAGATGTAACAAGCAAAAAGAAGAAGATTGAGAGAGACGCACAGAGAAAGAACCCCTGGGGCCAAACAATGTCAGGAACAGGTATGCGAAACAGCTGCTGTACTTACTCATGATGGTCATCAACATAATCAACACATCGTGGAAAAAGGCGCCACCATCACCACAGATTTAGTATTATTACCACTAATGGTGGTGGTTTACTTGATTCATCACTAACCATCATCATCATCAGCACATCAGCAGCAGCAGTTTGTGTAGCTTTATCATTCTCAACGTTCTCTAATATGCACTACCATATTGCCTACTTCCAGATAGCTAGCCAGGCCAAAGCCAGGACAAATGATATCATATGATGATGATGATGATGCGATGTGTACTTATTTCACTTCTTGCATATTATCATTTTTTATTGCATACTCACATCACAATATATACACTCCTGCATTCACTATACAGTTTTATTTCATAAACTTGATAATAATAATAATATGTGTACATAGAATTCAAAATATTACTATACTCTACCCAGCCATCATCGACACATAGTCGTATGACACGCTATTATGTTCAGCTTAAGTGAGCAAGAAACAGACAGCGCAGCGTCTTCGTTGTTGGTACGTAGGCACTGGGCACATGTATATAGGCATATGTTATAATTATATAAGTTATATTTATGATAAAAATATATATGCCTAAACCTATCTTTCCATTTAAATTTGAAATACGAAAAATGTTTCTTTTCTTTGCCAACATACGATAATTTTTATCAACGTGCATGCATATTTGTAATAAAAATGGGAAAATAAAGTACACTAAGCTCACATTAAAATATAGAGAAAAAAAACATGATCAACCTAAGCGAGCGAGCTCGCATTTTCGGAGGCACTCAGCGTGAATTTGTGAGAGATGCAGCAGAAGATGAATATATATAATCAGAAGGCTCTCTCTCTTTCAAACATCAGAGCAATCGCAAAGTCATCGTACGTTGTTGTGGTTTTCTTTATGGCATCTTTCTTCGTCGTCGTGGTAATAATAATGCTGTTTGTATCTCTGAACTTTATTCGGCTGCTGTAATATTTAGACGCTGAGACCTCCTTAATCTCGAAACCATTTCATCTCATTTTCATTTGTCGTCATTTAAACGGACTTTTGAATTTATAACATTGCTATCTCTGGTGCTGCTTCTGCTGCTCTGATCCGCAGTTCCCGTGAGTTTTTCTACAAGGTATTTACGCATAACAAAAATACAAATTATTTACCATAAATGGATGATAATGATGACCCTCATTAAAAACTCTGTTGTAAACAATTTTTTTAGAGCCTCTCTTGTTTGCTCAATTAACTACTTAACAATTACAAAAAAATTGTCTTCTTAAACCTCATTTACTCTTTACATAAATTGTTTCGATTTTTCTAAGTTGGAGACAAATACGTAATGATAAAAGGACTGTAAATGAGAAACGTTACTCAGAAAAATGCTCCTTATAACGTAACATACTTTTTGTACGTGTACTTCAAACAACACAAAAATGATACATATTAATTCCACCTAAAGCCTCGAAAAGAAAACGTATTAGCTTGTGAAAACTCTGTGAATGTAGCCATTCACCATCACCATTGTGATGGATCATCTTTCTTCTTCATGATGTTTATGCATCGTTGAGCAGAGCAGCAAGACAAAAAGTGGTTGTTTCAACTAGC
Organism: Entomobrya nicoleti; assembly: GCA_034695465.1. Lineage (NCBI taxonomy): Eukaryota > Metazoa > Arthropoda > Collembola > Entomobryomorpha > Entomobryidae > Entomobrya > Entomobrya nicoleti. The sequence goes on along the minus strand of JAQFZG010001334.1, from coordinate 17,794 downwards.
ACTTCATCATGTGATCATAATGGTTCGATTCAAGAAGAAAAACTGCAAGAAAACCTCTTATTCCTTCGATATAACCCCTTTTATAAGCAAACGTTTTTGTCATACGGCCATACAACTATTTATACATGAATTTCCATCGAGTATTAAAATGGCTGCTACTGACTGGTGTGGACTGCATATACATATATATTTGTACATATATTACGCTTATAAAAGTGCTAGTTCTCACCTGCTGAAAGAAAATAAATGATTATATTTTATGAACTACTTGCTACAATTGTTTTTTGGACAGAATTACACACAAAAAAGTAAACTGTTAAGAGTGTTCTCTTGTAAAACGTACATATGCATGCATGAATGACTGACATATGTGCCCTCATAGTTTGTTTTCTTAGCAAACAATGACTACACACTATAACCAGTAGAATTATTTTTTCAAACTTCTCAAAAAGAAGCAAATAAACCAATGATGTGAATTAAGCAGCCCGTCTGCTTTCTCTTTGTTATTGAAAGAGTTTTTTTCGTTTAAAACAATAGCTTAATGTCATTAACATTTAATCTGACACAAAAATGCATATAAAGCATTGTATAAGTATTTGGATTTGTCCAGGAAAGCTTGGTAACATAATTAAACATAATTCATTTCACAGTGAAACGAACTTCATAATATGTCTTCGAAGAGTCGCCAGATTCTCAATCTGCATTTTTTTACCACTCAAGTTGTATTTGTAGCATATTTTAGGAAATCGGTTCGGTTTTGACAATACAAGACAATAAAACTACTGCTTCATCATCGTCATCGTCATCATCACAATCCATCAACATGAGATCGCTTATCACTTCGTGTGATAAAAGCATGATGTATTTGCTTCTTCATTACTTTTTCCTATGTGTATGCATCTAATCCAATCAAAAACATACACAACTTATTGGTGAGAATACATCTGCATATATCACACAAAAAATATATATTATTTGTAAATATGCCTACTATGTACATATGTGTATGTATGTTTGCGTCGCGTCGTTGACTCTTTTTTTTCAGAAAACTAACAAGGAACACACAGTAAAGATTGAGTGGCAGCAGTAACAACACCTGCTGAGGTATACATTCAATAAATAACATTCACTCACGTTTTTGATAGGGAGTCCCATGGATAAAACTGCTTTTATCTTTCATCTTCTTATTATAATCGAGTGACTGATGTTGAGTTGACTATTGAGGCACAAGAAGTATTATGAAACTATGCATTCTCTCTTTTTACTTTCAAGATTGCGCTTTTTTATCGCCTTGTTTTCAGTTGAGCTTAATTTATTTGAAAAATATGAGAAATGTCGAGCTGAGAAATTCTCGTCCAATTTCACTTCGAGTAGATTTGTTATGACAGACAAATATGAACTGTTTTCACAGTAAACAGCATGACCTAATGATTGAGTACATATATGAATGAAACAGCAGAACATTCGAAATATATATATTTTTTAAATGCAGCAGAGTTTGTATTAGATTTAGAGTCACTTGCCAATCTAGACAAACAGGAAGCAGATAATATGAGCCAACCTGTAAAAATTAACTATCCGAAAGGCCAAAGTTTTTTTTATTGCATCGCATCGTCTCCGGGAAAATCCAGGATAGAGTTTTTAGTACAAGAAAAAATGGTTTGTTGAGATCGTTTATCCTATTCGACATCGTCATCTCGACAAAGTTAACATGTACAAATGAACATAGAGAGTTTGCGTCAAGATCGTGAAATGAGATACAGCGACAGTAAAATAAGTGGCTGTACAATTCTTTAGGACGTTTTTATGAGGATGATGTGATGATGGGAAATGGGAAGCGCACTCAGCGTTCTGAGTCCTGATACCGATCTACTTATCATTTTAATTTTTTTCTAAAATCACTGAAAATTTCAAGTGACTACGTGTTGTCCTCTCATGAGTCATACAATCAGTACTTGTGCAGTCTGTAAATTTGCGGTGCGGTGGCAAATGGCGTACCATTTTTATTTCATTTTGTTTTTTAAAAGACAATTTCGTCGTCCATTGTCTATTTTAGCGCCAACAAGACAAGCGGAAGTTTTTCTGAGAGAGAAGGATTTTTTTTAAGAGAAATAAAAAAACTGACGAGTTTATAAAGTATTTATGGATATGATAATACGTTCGTATGTATTGCTGCGTTGTTCAACAATATATACTCAATGGGTACTCTTCACTTCAGCCGTTTGACTACTTGCTTATTATTATGATGAGCTAAAAGAACACTTTAAAAAGCACAAAACAAGCTATGCTCATGTCGGCATGACGAACTGTACGAGGCCAAGTCTAAAAAAATGATTAGCAGAAGCACCTGTTGTCGTGCAGAAGTCAAGTTCACTAAAAAAAGATCTTCTCTCGTTTCTCAATGCAAATATTTTATTTTTCTCCTTTCTTTTATCACCAAAAAGCATCGCTTTTCTACTTTTTCGTCTTGTTCGTCATATTTCATGCATTCTGTGTTTTGTTTTCCTGTGATTATCATTGTCAGCGAAGCCAGCCAGCTAGTAGTCTCGTTGCTTTTTTATGCGTTTTAATACTACTAATAATAATAATGGTTTGGATTCAAGCCTCTCTCTCTCTACAATTCTCCCCCGCACTACTCGTTGCATTCTCTCTTAAAATCAGACATTTAATACTTTTCATGAAAGCGCACAAGAAAAACATCCCACATTATCATTTGCTATCATCGTGTTATCCATGCAGTACAACGAAAACTTGCTAGTTGTTGGGTAGAGACTTTATGCACTCTCGTAAAAACAATACACAAGTAAGGAAAATCATCATGGCACAGAAAAGTACCAGTTCTTTCTTCTTCTTTTTTCAGTTGTATTCCATATAGATGAACTAAAACCGTATACACTAAAATCAGCACACAACTATAAAAATTTCATGCTTGCTTTACATGAATAAGAAGACAGGATGCATTATATTAGCTGAAAGTTGAAGGTTACACCGGTAGTCACCACGCTATACTTGCCGTATTATATATGATATAAATAGGTATATATATATTTTTATGCAATAAATATCTTATAAACTTGTATAATAGCAGCTGCTCCAATAATGTAAGGAGCATCAACGACAACTGTATATTATGCAGGCTCACATCATTATCACTATCCTCCAAGCTACTGGTACGACGTCGGTTACTTGTAATAATATTAATATAACATAATCTTAACAGTCAAAACAAAATGTAAAAGTAGCGAAGCCTCAAAAAACTTTTAAATATTTATTCACGCATAATTATTAGTTGGAAATATTGTCTAGTCACTTAATAGATTCCACACTGCACTCTATGCATGCAGAATTATCATAGATGGAACTCTACATTAGAAAATAATATTTAGGTTCCGAATTTCAAAAATTGGTTTGCTTTTTGAAAGTTTTTGATTAAGAATATTCAGGTAATGACCAAAATTAACATTATATTATTTCGAAAAGTCTTCAGAATCATCAAGTCATGAACACAAGATAAGAGTAAAGAGTTCATCCTTTATGGACAGACAGTCCAAAATTCCCTCGATTCATAAAAAAATAAACCGTCAACCATGTAAATAATTGTAGCAGCTATGATGATGTTGGTAGGTATATAATACAACAAAAGAGATACTGAAGCTCAAGGAGTAGAATCGTGTCTTATTTTCTTGACTTCTTTCTTTCTTCTCCTTTTTACACACGATATCCCTTGAGAGGCCGGAACTAAGCTAGATTTTGCTCATCCTCCACCACCTTTGGATACGCTTCGCATATGTCGATAATCACATGAAAAGTTGCTTTATGTACATGCACATTAACCAGCACACGATTCTCTCTCTCTACCTGTTCTAAAACCGACCTTACTAACATTCAATTCAGTTCACTTGCAGTCATTCACATTTTATCTCAAAGAAGAAAAAAAATGGTACACTACGTACTACCATACCGACCATTGCGTTCCTTTTACAACCAACCTTTCACATTACATAGCAGGAAAAGTGATCCAAATCATTCTCGCCAGTTTACATGCCACAATATTTCTATGTAATGCTGATTGTTGTACAACTCTAAAATTCCAACTTTTTAAGCCATTTCAATTCGACAATACTTCGCAATCACTTAAATAAAACTACATCAAAACCAACTTACGTTTACCTAAGGTCTCTTGTTTGTATCATCATCATTGCTCAAGACAGTATGAATGTGCATCTGCTTAATTAATATTTTGTTGAGATACTTATCGCATTCATTCATCAGAAACTCTCTCTCTCACTCTTTCCTCTGGAAAGGAAGGAAAAGGAGCAGGTTTTTTATGGGTACAATTACAACGTTGAGCCTACCTGTGCGCTAAATTGAGCTGCTGAGTTAGTTAGCAGTCTAGATTATATTTATACATGGCTTTCTATATACATGAGTATTATTAATGCGAGCTCTCAGAGAGTGAGTGAACTTACGACGATGAGATAAAGATATTCATATCTACAAACACCGCAGATTATCTGGCTTGAATGAATTATATTTATTTTAATACGTTTCCATGCTTGGAACGTACAAGTGATATTATTATACCATTGCTATTAGCCACATATATAGTTTTATGCATTTGTACTTGAAGAAAATTTTGTTAACAAACTCAATGTGCAATAAATACCCTTGAGGATCTTGTCAATCTCACTATTTCCCAGTGATTTCAGACAATGATAGTGGAAAAGTAAGTCGGCGGTTGTTTCTTCACAAATTTGAATTAGTATGTAAAAGCATCCCTTTATCAAACAAATATAAAATTTACGATTAAAAATGTTGATACCTTCATGAAATATTTTATTTTTTACAATATGCCGTAAAATTATCCAATAGATTTACATCGATGGAAAATCCATTGAAAATTATGTGCATCTGAGGACAAACTTTTTTTAAACCCAGTTTCACTTTAATTGTTTTATTTTTTTAATGCTTCATTTTGTAAAAAAAATCTTGGATTACAACAAATATTTTTATAGATTTGGCTTTCGTAAATCAATATCATTACTTATTATTGTACTCTGACTTTAAAACTTTGTTTCACCTTTTGATTTTTTTTACGCAGTCACAACATCCCCCACAACTCTTTATTTTTTGCTCTCTCCCGATTTTACCCATTATTCTTTCACAGTCGGTTCTACAGTTTCCCTGACTTCCTTTCCCGTCAAACATTAATTTTACCTGAGCTACCCCACCCTTCTTATATACCTGAATAGTATACTAGAGAGTTTCATTTGAAAAACTATGACTTTCAATTCCCCGATATATTTTTTTTGTAAAGCAGGTAGCGTTGGTTCGTGGTTTGGTAGTGGTAGACACATCTTGTGTTTTAGAACAGCAGCAGAGCAGTCAAATCAGTAGTAATAATAGTAGTAATAACGTACTTTTACCGTCGTTGGTAATATTGATACAATTTTGTGGTGCTACTCTGGTTATTGTTGGAATTGCCAGACGAAACGAATGCTTCTCTCCATTTTCAACTTTTTTTTTCTATTCTTTATTTTATACCTTGTACACGACAAAAAAGAAACAAAACCCATCTATTTTCGATAATGCCCCATCCACAAAAACAACTGCCCCCACCACCATCACTACAATACCTACCACCTTCCCTCATCATCATCATCATCTCCTCTTTTGATCGTCATCTCTGCTCTTTTTGGCTTTTAAGTTTCCATCTACAGACCATTCTCACCATCGTCTTGATACACTTACAATTTATCAACATGAAATAAAATCTAGCGTGTTATTACTATTACTACTGCTACACAATTATTATTTTTTAGAATGTATGAAGCTTTAGCAAGAGTGTCGTTGTATTTTCGATGGTTTTTTGGTAAGTGAAACGAAAAGCTAAAAACCGAAACATGCACCTAACCTGCCCACCACTACCAAGACAAGTTTATATACATTATTTATATACATTAAAGGCTTGAAATTATATATACATATATTTATGTAGGAAGGTGTAGATTGTTATTTATGAATAATATTTTGTATGCTCATACATTTAACATGCTTTTTATAAGCAAGGTGAAAAGAGTAACTTTTTTTTCAAGTAACATTGTTGCAGCAAAAAAAGGGAACGAACCCTCTCTTCTCTCTCTCCATTTTCAAAAGTTTGTTTCTCTCTTCCTGTGCTCGATTTTTTTTTCTGCAACCACCGCACTATCCATCCATCCATGCATGGTCCATGATGCCATGGTCGTTGTACCACGAAACAACCACCTTAATATTTTCTTCTTCTTGGCTTGCTCACAAGCTCAACTCAGTCTTCGTCTGCTTCCTCTTTCGTCTCCTCCTCCTACTCCTACCTTAATAACAGTAGATGTTCCTTCGCACACATTGTTTCCAGCACTTTTTTCCGTTTTCGTTACCTTTGCCACTGCTGTTCACATAAAAGAACGACCAATTTTTTTTCAGCTTTAATTGAAATCTATGTGTAATAAGTTCTCGGTAGAGTAGTGGTGCAAGTGCAGAATCTTGGTTAATAAATGTTTGAGTGCCACGCGATGCTGTGTGCTGCTGGTAAATATACAATAACAGAGCATATGTCCATACTTGCATACACACATATTATATATATTTTCACCATCAACCACTTGGAACCATAAACCCTCCCCCTCACTTCCCTTCTTTTTTGGCTCAAGAAACCATGACTGAAAAAAGGAATATGCTCCACTGCTCTCTCACTCTCTGCATGTTTACGTTTTTTAGCTCGCATTTTATCTTTATCATATAAAAACACAATGCCTTTCTAATGTGTTTTTTTCGCTGGTTGACTGTACTCTCTGAGTTGAGTTCTTGACTTCACATAAAATTCACTCTCTGCTTTTGCCATCGATACAGAAAAGAAAATTAAATGCCAAGCATCTCTCTCTCTCTTTGAAAAGTAGAGAGGGGAAAATATGATGATGATAATATAATGTGATATTATTATTTTTTTGGTAGCGAAAAGACCCTGGTGAATGGTTGTTGGTTCTTCTACACTGACTTGACTAAGAAAGCATTTTGAGCATTTTTAAGGTAACCTCTCGTCAGGTTTACTATTATTAAAAAAGTCAGAGCGAGAGAGTTTAGCTTTTAATAATAAATTTGCTACATACCCTATTTACTGAGTTAATAATACTGTACAGTGTAGAGTGTGGCTTAACAATGACTACTGCAATGACTTTTACCACGATACAAATTACTTTACATGCAAGCTATACACAATACAATACACACACACACGCGCGCACCGTTAAATGAAAATGAATGCGGCCCTAAAAATGGCTACCTCATAATAATCCGTAGCTCGTGTCACTCACATACATGCACTCTTTTTAAAATTTCTTTTAATTTTATTTGAGAACGAGATTTCATGCTTTGAGTTTTGATAATAAAACTACATTCGGATACATTTAAATGAGGTAGTTTTTGCTTGCCCAGTTTAATACTGAATATAAAAATCACTGAATTGCCGAAATCTTGGTACTTGACTACCTTCACGAAAACATATCCATGAATTTTATTATGTTTACAACTGACATCATTACCATCACCTATCATCCTCAAATTGTCAATAAGTAGTACTAATAAAAAAGGCGTAAAATAGAGATACATTACATATATGCATGCTTCTATGTATACTGTTCTGACAAAAAATTTACCACACAAAAAACGGATGTCGATGAAATTGATGATGATGGTGACGGCAAGGCTTTGTGTTGGGACAGAAAATGTGCACTGACTAACATAACATGGAGTAGAAATAGTAAGCTACGACAGGTAGTGCATAGTGGAAAGGATCAATATTGGCATCAATTTTTTTCTTATTCCTATTTTACAACAAAGCGACTTTTTCTCATGAAAAGAAATATTATGCTTGTCCGTCGTCGTTTGCTTGCTCGAACTATATTGGTGGTGCGGTGCGATGCAATAGGATCTTATAAAGTGTGTTTATATGTGTGCCTATATACCTTCTTTTCCCTTCATAATACATAATATGTTCACGTCCAAAACACCAGACACCAGAAAGGAAAGGTGTAATGATGTGTGTCGCCAACAAAGGCAGTAACGCAATAAGTTTTTCCGGAACACTTTACCTTTCCTTCTTTTCTTTTTTTTGTGTGTGTGCACATTGTACACACATATAGTTGCCACCACAAGCACAGCATTTTGATAGCGCAGGTGAACTAGTATCAAAAAACGACCAAGCTTACTATAAGTATTTTTGTAGCTGCTTCCATAATATGCATATTTGTTCTCTCACTCGTTTACTCTCTCTGTCTCTCTAGTATTCTTGTATTTTCTCTCATGAAATATGAAATGAAAACTGTTTTTCTATCACATCATCGAACTGAAAGAACTTTGAGTTTAAATACGCTCAAGTTTTTTTTGTTTTCTATTAAAAGTTTGTATACATTTTTTTGAGTCCTTTGTGGTCCCCGTTTTCATAGCTCTCTGTCGTCAACATCGACATCGACATCATTTCCAATTCTGTATATAAATGGACGTATTCATACCTGTCCAAATGAAAACTATCTATTATAAAAGAGAATACATGGGTATTAGAAGGCAACCAGGCAATAATGTGAAGCATACAAATGCTAGATTAATGAGCTACTTCCTTCAAAGTCAGACTTTTGCTGGAAGAAAGAGAGAGAGAGGAGACTAATAACAGGCATTCTTGTCCGGATGTTAAACTCCAACAAAAACAGCAGCTTGGCATGTGTGCATGCGCTGGGGTGGATGGTGGATGTAAGATTACACACCACCGCACCACATACACAACTGCTACTATTACTACCACTACTTTACTTTCCTATTATAACAATGAGAGAGAAGGAGTAGGACATGTAGATGTAGGATTGTTTGGCTGGATACACATATATATAAACGTTAGGCACGTTTAGTTATATATAAACGTTAGTTGTCTACTTGTGTACATAAGGTAGATATTTTTTTTGCATATTTTAAGAAATGAAAGGCAAAAAGGCCTCCTTTTTTATCTTTTGTTGTTATTATGCAACGACCTGTGAAACCAGTTATAGTTATTTTTTAAAACGTGTCTTTAGCTTTTTCTTTAGGGAGTCTCATTCATCATATCTACAAATTATAATTCATTCAATATGCACAAATAATTTACATTTATTATACTCACAACTTGGTATTTATTATTAGCATTATTAGTTTAAAATGAAGTTTGTTTTTTCTCTATTCTAAAAAGTCTCTTTTACTTCCATTTTCTGTCTTGTGTCAAAGAAAAATTGTAAGCAGTGCATGCACATAAGCAAGAGGGTGTCATTAATCTAAAGTTACACACAATGTGTAATTGTAATGTAATATAAGTATGTGCACACAAGCTTTGTGAAAGCTTTTCTTTCTTCCCACTAAAGAATTCATTGATTACATTAGGTATGCTGAAACGTTATTAAAAGCTGGCATTGTTGTTGTATTGATGATGTGAAAGTATTGGGTATTCCCTCATACAAAAAAAGAAAGAATATATTTTCCATGTCTTCAAGAGTAGGTTTATAACAATATTAAAAGAAAGATTCAATATAATGTGTGTAGACCAGAATAGATGACGGATGGTCGTAAAAATCTATTTATGTAAGCAGATTGTAAATTGTAGACTTGTCTTGTAAAAACAGCTACACGACTTGACGATGAAAATTACTCGATTTGTTTACACTTCATTTATAATTTATGATATACACGCTCTAGAACTTAGACTTACACTCTGTAATGTATGTGTGTTATATAAATGAACAGAACGGAAGATGAACGTAAAGTAATGGCAAGTGAAATTGTGTCACTCATTATTATAATAAAATATCCACGTACATTCTTACGCATACATGTAACTCTGTTTGCCTTTCCCAATGTATTTTTAAGTCAGCTATGCAAGCAAAAAACCGACTTTTATTGGTACCTTCATCATTAAATTATCATCTCATTTCTCTATAGTCATCACCTCTCTAATCAATATATACAATACACATGCATTTGCAATAGTAGTACCAATCTCTTGGATACTACCTTCTTTTTGCTCTCACTTTCTCTTATTTTTCATCCGTACAGTGTAAAATTCCAGAACAGAAAATAAACCAAGAGCAATTTCATAAGGACAGCGAACATTTTTAAAATGCTGAGATGAGTTTTGGTGTATTTGGGGAAGGATTCCTTGAAATAGGCGGCTACTTTGTATATACTATCAAAAATACAAGCTGGTTAAGCTTGATACAAAATAACTCAACAAATTAGCAACAACATTGATGAATGCAATTTATTTATTACTGGCTCAAAATGTGAATACTGAAATATTTTAAGTGTTCCGGTATTTCATATTCTGTTTGATGTTATGCATGCATTATTGTAAACGAACTATAGGAGAAAATGCCCGCACACTCTAATATTTAAGTTTGTTTGTACCAATAAGGCTGTAACTTCTGGAGAGACAATTTTCATGGTGGTGTGGTATGTGTTCAGAAGTACAAGTTGAAATGATGGTTGGTTGAGTTGAGAGCGATAGACGGCAGACGGCATGTTCTTTTTCCGTGCTAAAGGACACTGGCATATACTACAAAATTCCTTTCGCTCCCTTTCACTGCGCACATGATACGCTGACTATGTGACAAAATGTTTTCTTGCCGCAGAAAACACTGCGACAAATGAATATAGACGAACGGCGAGAGAGAGAGCAAAAGTGGGAGTGAGAATCGAGAATTCTTGGGTGTGTACTCTCGTCGACAACAAGCAATGTAGCATATCATGTGTACAATGTACACATTTTCTGTGTAATTCCTTAGGAAAAACAAGATTTTAGTCAAAACGACAGCATTTAATATACCACACCACCACATCGCCCTAAACTTTTGTAGGTATTAAAAGTCAAGCTATAAGTAGAAGGAGCCAAATTTTTATTGTAATGGCCACAGCAAAAAAAAAGACTCTCTCTAAACTGTACCGAATCGATTAATTGTAACGTACGCGATTGTGATGGGGCTGTACCATTTCCACCTTAAATATGACTGGGAAAAAAGCGACGAAAACTGGTACGTTGCTCCTGCTTTTTTTCCGTAGAATTTAACACTGCAGTCAAGTCAGTCAGAAGAAATAATTTGTGTATTATGTGTTCAAAGCCATTACGCGTACACAAAAACGCCTTTTAACTGTGTGCCTATGTATGTATGATAATGGGCGTATGCTACATATATACATACACGAAGAGTACAACACGGCATCAGTGGTGTGAGAAAAGGTAAACTACTTTTATTTCTCTTTCCCTCACGTCTGCTTACTTTAAAGTAAAACGACAAGAAAGAAAGAAAGCTCTCTCTCTGTGTCTCTGTGGTGTGGTGGCTGGTTTGTTGGAAAAAGTTTCATTTTACCAGTAAATAAGCTAAAATGACAACTGACTGAATGACTGCCTTATTAGCTCAAGTTCGTTTTCCGCTGTCCGCTGTGAACAAACTGTACAATGGCCTGAGTTTACTGACCAATTTACATATTATCTTTTGCCTAAATATGCACGTAAAAATTACCATGTATACCAATTCAGTTAGAAAGGTAGAGGGAAGAAGTTGAGAGTCCAGTTGATTTATATAGAAATAGAAATTGCACCATTGGGGAAAGTGTCGAAAGTCCTTTTACTTGGTTAGCTAGCTTTAGTTATTTGTCTGTTAGTCTACTCTATAGACTTTTCATTAAGAAAGTAGCCATTTAGCTTGAACAAGATTTTATCTGGAGTAGCAGAATTTTTTAATCGGTCAAGTTTTGGGCGATAGGATATTTCACAAACAATTTTTATCTAGTCATAAATATATGCTATGTGACCGCAGTATGGGGCATTGTGTGTTTCCAAATTTGACCTTATCAAAAGTTTCAAGCAGTACCTTGCGTCGCAGGGCCCACTACAGGCACATAAATAATTGAGTAAAATATTTAGTACAGAGCTTAATTGTCGCTAGATTTATCCATTTTTGCTTTAACACCGTGTTTGATCATTTGCACGCGGACATATACAAAAATAAGCATGTACAATCGTATATCTACCGTATACCTATAAATTCTTACATGAATGAATGTACGCAAGGGTCTAAACTAAACACGCGACAAATCCATTCGTCTCCATTTAACTGCCAAAACTCTTGGACTTACTCGTCTGGAGACCCACCATGGCAACCCACTTCAAAACACACACCTTTCGAAAAAAAATAAAAAGGTTGTGTCGCTGCTGCTGTTGTATTTTTTCCCTTTTTCCTTTAGTGTACACAAAATATATACACACAAGCATGCATGGTATTGAGAATATATTTTACCATTAATCAGGCAGCAGTGAACACACCTACCAAATTGCGTATTGTTGCTCGTTTTTTTGAAAATTGTATATTTCTACTATAGTTACATACACATTGCCACCTTTCACTTTACAAAGTTTCTTTGTACTAAAATTACAATGGTTTTTTACAAACATACACATATTTGTGTTTGGTTTACCATCACCAGTTTTTCTTCGCTATTACATGCCCATACCATAAAAAGAAAGAAAATTTCCTTTTTTTTAAACGAAACTTAAACATCGACACTCGATTTAGCAGGGGAAACATTCGATTTTTCTGAAGTAATGAATTTAATGTATTTTTGTGTGGTGCGCATGGTTCCCAACATCATCGCACCGAACAGGTAATTCATTTTGTTGTCATTATTCCACTAAATATTTAAAAATCACAGTATATCAGCTACCCTTTGAAGAAATGTGGACGAAGTGGAATTGTCAATTGTGACAATCGTCTTCTTAATTCGAAGGTACTGCATACTTATTGAAAGTTCATTAAAAAGTTTCCATACATTAAAAAACAAATAGAAACGAGAACTGCCGGCTATATTATTCTCAGTAGATTGTAAATTGGAAGCGCTCACAGTGCAGTGCTAGCCAAAAAAACGACCATGGCATTATGATAGCTTATTTAATATGCACCCTGCATGTGACACGAAACGAAAAAAAAGATGAAGTCGCAGTAGGAATGTTATTTTTGCAACTTGTGCTACTCTTCTGCGCTTCGTTTCTGTTTTAGTTTATTACGTCTGTTACGGTTGTCTCGTTTTTTCAGACCATTTACTGAATGATGCGTTGAAGCTTTAAAAAAAGAATAACCACTGAACATACTATATTTCATTTGCATCATCACCTAAATTGACCTGTTTTGCATAACCTGATAAAAGATTTGATTGGTTTTTTTGGGAACATTATTATAGTTGCAAAAGTTGGAAGTGTCTCGAGTCCTCCATTAATAGTGAGAGTTTAGAAAAGGAATTGGTATCACATTACGGTGAATATTTCGTGTTTAGTCAATAGATTCATGTAGTTTACTCTGCATTTCCGTTATAGTAGTGGGTAGTGGGTACACGCACATATGTTTTTACTTTTACAACAAACACTAAACCTATTTATTTAGGAATACGCATGTGATTAATGATTATGCACACAGTGCAAATAATATTTGTGTATTAATATTTAATATTATTAAATGATTTAAAGATAAAGTAGAGCATTTTAAAGAATTTTACTATAAAATTAGCCTTTGATTATTTTTTTTCTCTGAAAGGTTCACCATAAGTTGTGTAAAAACCAAGAATGAAAACAAGCCTAAAATACATATTATGCATAATTTATTATTTTATTTAATATTCATGAATGAATGGGGTCACCAAGCTATACCTTCCATAGGTATACATAGATATATGTTACTTGTGTGTTTTATGGAAACACGTTTTAAGTCAGTGCAACTTTCAGGTTTGTCTGCTACTTTTATGAACAGGACGGAAGGAGCGAAACCGGGAGTCAGCTCCCTCCACTTCAATTTTATTTCTTCGTACAAAAACTGGTAGTAAACCCATATACCAATACCATCATATCATCACATATACTTCTAAAACATTTACTTATCCATTCCAATAAATGCCGGTCTTGCTCTCTCTCTCTCTCTCTCTTTCATACACACAGACGAAGAATCTCTGAAATGAGTGAACAGTGTGCTGTGTGTGTGTCCTATGAAAAATTGTTTCCCTTCTTGCTTCTTTGGTTGGTGGTGTGCGGCTCTCGTTTTGGAAAGACTCTCTCAAAGATTTTCACTTGCAGCACACCACCAGCAGCAGGGTGTGGAGATTGTTTAGCATATATAGCATTTAAGACCATGTATTATTACTATGCATGTTCAGATTTCTTGTTCCTTATAGAAAATGTTTTCTTCTTATATGGCTATGGGGTTTCACTACTGAAATTTGATAAGGACAACACTCACAAGCCCACTCCCAGATCAATCTGGTTGGTTAAAGCTGAGGGAAGTAAAAGCAAATAAAAACCACTTCATTCAAACTTGTAATGCTTCTTTATAGGCGATTTGGGTGAACGACTGTTACATGTATAAAATCAGAAAGCGAGAGAGAGCATTGGAGGAAGAACCAGTCGGCACATTATACTTTTTCCGGCTTCTTCGACTTCCACAATTTTTGATATTGTGAAAATACAGTATGTACTCCACTAACATTTAAGTTCCGTGATACACTTGCGGCTGATGTATCAAAATGTTTACATCTAATCATACTATATTTTTCTTGGCTCTTTTTTTAGTTCCTCGGCCATTTTGCATAGACTCCAGTTTTCAGGGATCCGAAAATATATTTACATTGGCTTACTTTTTTTTTACATGAGTTTTAACATTTTACTATGCCCCATAGACTAATCGCTATAATAGAAGTAATTATGGACATTAAAAAGAAAAAAAAATGGTTTTCTAGACGTCGAGGGTGAACACATTGAACAATTTTGTGCTAACGGTGATGATATTGCTGCGGTATCACATTTGCTGCAGTAGAAATAGCAGAAGTTGTACGACAAGCAATGTTTTTTATTGCTGTTGGATCATTCACAGGGGACATCTCCGACTGCACCGTGCATGCACAAACGAAACTGACCAACAACAGTCATCTATGATGCGACAAACAAAAAAAATGTCGCTATTGTTTCTGCAAGAACAAACCTCCGTTTAAAAAAGAAATAGTGCAAAACAACAAGCCATTAAAGTGGTCCTGTTAGCTCTTAGATTCGACCGAATTTTTATTGTATGATAGCAAAAGAGAAAATATACCGAAAAGAAAGCTACATATGTGAGCAAGTCAAATCATTCAATAAAACCCATATATGTACATGTATTCTAAATTCGGAATCCTCCTTTTTCATGTTATTTTAAAATACGTGAAAACATTAACTTAATCGACAAATGATCAAAGACCTAGTGTGTATGCACTTATTTACTTGGGTTGTTTAAATCACAGTTATATTACATCATGTCCAAAATAAAACTTACGTGACTGTAAAGTAGGCAGAGACACAATAACAAAGCAAATCAGCAATTAAAAGGAGAAAAACACGAACAAATGAGTTCATCTTGCATTGTATAGAAAACAAACATTGCATTGTCTGTGAGGTCATCTGAAAATTTAAGCAGTCTTGTTTTATATGAAATTTTATAAACGAGCTTGTCTTTTTGCTTTTATTACATTATATTTTCAGTTAGCTAAGAGTTGCATTTAATTCAAAATAGTTTTGTGATGAAATAAAGTTAATACTTATTAATCTTCTCAAAAAAATGTGGCACAGAAGAATTCTTTTATTGCTAAAACAAGCAAGTTTAAAAGGTACAAGCAGCTAAAGACCAAGCTACCGTCTGATTGAGCACGTGTGTATTCACATACCTATATGTATATGCTAGTTACATTGAATGTAACATGATATGACACAGGTGCATAATATTTAGTAAATAAGCATGTATTGTAAATACGTTTGTTCATCCGTACAGTATTGAAAATCTGACTGAAAGTTACTCTTGAGTAGATGGCTGGATGGATGATGGATACACAACAAAAAAATATGTCTAGTTTTGTTGCAGCCTGTCTGCACCTTTCTCCATTTCGTGTAAGCCAGTAGTTGAATTTGGACAAATTTCTGAAGGAGCACGTAATATACTCATGCTTGCATGTATTTTTCAACGTGTGTATTTGTAACTTGATTTGATTACCTGTCGTAAAATAAAGGTTTTCAATTTTATGGTTAAGCGCCTTGAAGAACCTTGACTTTTATTTCATTCATTCATTCCGTCCGAAAAAAATGGGTAATTAGCTACATACATAAAATACAAGCAAGAAGAATGTATGTTGTCGTTTTTTTTTCTCAAAAGTGTAAAATAGAAAGAAAAAAAGAATGAATGAAAATTGAAAATTCTTCACCACCATTATGATTATGATTACATTAATAATTTCAGGGGGGTATAAAGAGCAAAATACTGATAATGACTTCCCAGTTATTGTTGTGAGTAAAACCCTGGGGAAATATATAATGTTCCAACATATATTCTACACTTCCTTTGCTTCTTTTGAAAATAGTTTTTTTCTGTGGTGAACCTTATGAAAAATTGAATTGTTTCACGAAGACTGGCGACGACGATCAAGTTGATAATGAGGTTGCGGGTTCTTCTGACAAATACAGCAAAGTCTACTTCTTCTTACTTTTTCCTCCATTTATTTGTGCGGCTATGTGCACTGCTGCTTTGGCTGATGATGTCGATGATGATGATGATGACAATGATGGCGAAAAAAGAAGCAGGGTCAGTCACCTAACTTTCTGGCAAAATACTCAGTTTTAGGTAAAAACATTTTTACTTAAGTTTCACTTAAGCGAGGGAGTTACACGTACCACTGTGAGTACATTACACACACGATTGCTATGTACAAAAGCTTCTAGACTAAGTTAGTATGCACGTAATACATGGTGTATTATTACATTATTTGTGGCTGGCTGCCTTTCTACATGGTTGTTGTTTTGTGTGAGAGATTCATATCATCATTCATCATTACGATAAAGTTAGATTATTATACGTATTTACATCGCAAGTACAATAGGTAGAGAGAGAGAGAGGGAGAAGTAGCAGTAGAAACACTTACATTTCATTGTTGTTTTTACACACGACGACGACGTCGACCATGATCATGATGACGATTACGACGACTGCAGTCAAGTCAGCAAAAGCAGTAGCGCAACGAACGATATACATACATAAGTATTATTATATTCTTTGAAAAGTGTTATTAAAATCCATTTTGGCAGATGCTTTTTCTGCTTGACGAACAATGCACTAGCTTCTTGTAAAAATGTTATATTAGGTGTACGTAATAATATGCATATATTGTATATAATCTACTTCAGAGATACAGTGTTGGCAGCAGGAAAATGTAAATACAGCGCATTGCATTGTTGAAATAAACTAAATATGTATAAAACGTTCAGGTAAGATAGTCAATTAGAAAGAGAGAGAGAGAACCTCAGGGAATTGTTGGATGATGTTGGTAAGTAGCAAAATGTATGAGCACTTGTTTTAGCAGCTTTTTTCTTACAGATATACAGAAAAAGAAGCCAGTAAGCGGCACCAAAAAAAGATAGATACATGTAGTAAACCACATGTTAATGTGGTTAAATAAAGAACTTGAAGAGTTTGAATCCAAGTATTATTATGGCAATTGAAATAATGTTGACTGAGAGTGAGTTTGTGGAAAAATAGCTAAAAAAATATACATATTATTGCTGTTATTGCATGATCACTGATTACAAAAGAAATACATTGTATGCGTGTGTTTTCAGGATACATCGGTTGGCTTTATGCTGAGCTTCAACTTGTAAAAGTACAATAGCAATATTTGTACTTTTTTCCACAGT
>JAQFZG010001333.1:0-21947 GCA_034695465.1 Entomobrya nicoleti | reverse complement strand
CTCTCTCTCTCTTTCGTTTTTGTCTCTGTGTGGACTCTAGCCATTTATCAATTTGATTTCAAAGGTTTAAAAGATTTAAACCGTTTGCACATATATATAATATGTCAGCCTTTTAATAATAAAAATGTGTCTTATAAAATCATTCATGAGTTAATCGTGGTTTTCCCGTACTTGACTATCAATGAGAGAGTCGAGTTTTGCATCTTCTTAAAAGGTAAGAAACAAAGTACTTTCGTATTCCATGAGAATATAATTGATATTTTGTAAACGTTTTTGTACAAACCAAATCACAACTCATGATAATAATTCATCATTTTATGATTATTATATTAAAGGCATTATAAATTCATACAAATAGGCACACACGGGGTACTATATTATTACAATGAGCTATGTACTTTGCTTACAAATTGCTGTTTAACCAATTTTTTCTGAGATATCAGGAAGTTTTATCAGACAACAGGAATGCTGTGAGATACGCAAAACAATTTTTCAAGTTATTGCACAATAAACAATAAAGAGATGAGACCAAGCTGTGTCCAAAAAACAAGCGTATTACGTTGTGGATGAACTGGCCATTTGATAAAATCAAAAAAAAATTACATGTACGCTTCTGTTTGTATCTTTATTGTATGAAAAATATGGATTTCGTTTTACAATAGGATGAACCAATATATTATGAGTATTTGGTAAACACTTTGAGTGCTTGCTGAGTAAGGAAACTAACCATAGCCATTATTATTATGACGGTTTTAAAGTACTTGCTTTCCGATTTTTAAATACCAGGCAAACAAAGAAATCATATCTTATCGGATACATGATTTTTTGAAGCACATGTGATATTTATGCCTTTTTAATGTCTAGTTTTGTTGTTTTTCATTTTTTAAATGAGTCATCCTTTCCTCAGGAAAGATAATAAAAATGAATCCTTTGTGTCTGCCAAAAATTGTTCACAAATTCATGGGAAAACACGGGAATATCGATGTTGTGTTTTTTCAGATTCATTTTTTTACGTATTTGGTATATATTAACGCTCTTCTTAAAGCTTGCAAAAATCATACAATTTGAAACCCCCTACAGATTGGTCGTTTCTGGAAAATCCACTTCATCTGAATGAACTTACGAATACAAAATGGTAACGAAAGCGTGGTTTAAAAAATGATAGAATGATAGAAGTGTAATTTGAATCGAATCCTTGGAAAATGCAAAAACTACACCGTTTCCTAAATTGAGTAAATGCTCAATAACCATTAATGATCATTATCATTTGTCATTTTGGACACAAGCTTGAAAATTGTACAAAATGCGAATGATTCATCCCACCACATCTTGTCGAAATTACGAAAAATGTAAAAGTCATAATAAAAAGGAAACAAATTGGTGTACAATAGCAAAAAAGTATTACATCATTTAGGTACATTGTACTCATAATATTTTGTTATGCTATTGTACCTAGTGCTATTTAAATGCGTTGTTTGTTATGTTGCTAGCCTGTGGGATTGACTTTGATGGAGTCAATCTGTTTCTCGTACCTAAAGTATGAAGAAAAACCTACGCAATACTTATTTTTAAACAATCAGAGAAATATCATGTAGGCACAGGTACAACCAGTCGCAAAACACATGATGATTTTATTGCAAAATTGAACATGGCACATAAACATGTGCAATACTTTTCTTGACAAGAAAAAAGAGATCTTTAAGACTTGTTGGTTTGTGAGACATGACATGGGAATAATATGCATGAAATTAGCATCATGGAATGAAATCCTATGGAAGTGATCTTATAGACATACCTCAGTCGGGTTTCTGTTGACAAAAGATTTTGTACGGTGCTTGGTTAACTGCTGTTTGAGAATTCAACGTCAACTGACTACTTGACTTGACTTGACGTTCTCTGGCACGCCACAGTATCACAAAATGTTTGAATGTTTGTAGTAGCTTGTTTTCAAATGTATATACACTTGCCTTTTGTTCCTATTCTACAAAAAAAAATTGCTTTATTCAGTTCATTCAGCACATATTTTGCTTCTTTCTTTTTTTGTATATTTAAATTACAAACTTTGGAGTTCACATTATTATATGGCATAACAATATGTACAGTCATTCAACTTGTCTGTCTTGAGCAATATCTTTATGGATCTTGTAGGAAAGACGCTGACGATGTCCATATGCCTGCCTAAAGCGTTTTTTATTATCTAAGTAGGTATCTCGTAGTATAATTCACTTTTATGAAGCTGGTGGCACCATACCACAAGTCCTCTTATGGCTTGAAATTTTGGTTGTATGGTGGTGTGGTATGGTGGTAGGTAATGGTCAACGCACTCCCTCACACCGTGATTCGCTTTGTTATAGTAGCACCGGTAAGAGTCACGTTTCTTTTTTAGTTGAGGTACAAATCTTTAGTAATGCTTACATAAGTTTTTTATACAACTCGTAAAATTTGATAAACACACAATTTTTTTTGGCTTCTCTTCTTTTTAAATTTGCAAACTTTAACTTTCCAGAGAATTAGTTGATGACGAATCAGGAAAATCTGTGATTTATCCTTTAAATTAAACACTTTCCACCGGTTACTCCCCTGAACTGTTTAACTTATTTGGTGCGTCATCACTAAAAATATAGGAAACATTCAACGTTTACTTGAACCGTGACATAAACACGAGAGGAAATTCAAAAAGTCAGACCAGACGGATTGCGAAAAATATTTTCGCTTGAAGGAATATTATGCATAAATATTTGTCTTTCTGATAAAAATGTTTTTTCACTTGAAACGACCTTCTCCTTTTCATTTCACAAGAAGACTAGTTCTAGGTAACAAGAAAGTTCATAAGAGTAAAACCTTTGAAGAAAAAAAAACACAATATTTATCTAGAACATTTTTATTGATTCTCTTTCCATTGTAAATTGCAAAATGTGCTGTGTCGTAAATTCATGAAACTTTGGATATTGGCTTGTCTCTCTCTGGATGCTGAGCTGATGTGATATGTGATGGTTCAATAGTGACGATGATGATTATTGATGATATTTAGTTTTTGCTTTTTCGTGATAACATTTATGCCAACTTGGTGAACACTGAAACTGCAATGGTGATAATGATATCTTCATCATGCTCATCATCACTAGCACTCCTCATGCTCCATGTGACTTGACACCAATAACACTAATCAAATCAGAGAACTCAAAAAAACTGAGAATTTCCAGACAAGTCCAAGAGCGTCGTAACTTATGCGTGTCAGTCAACTATAACCTATGAATGTTGTTGGGTGTTCTCATTTTTTTTGTTTTAAATCACAGCAAGATCACAACTTATAAAACACTTTATTAGCACAAAGACCAAAGATGATACCAAAAAAGCCATGCTTCACAACTTCACGCAACCACTCGCACTCTCTGGAACCGAAACCCAAGTCGAATGTATGAAAATTAGTCAATTTTTTTAAACACTTTATTGTCATGTCCTTTATAAAAATGAGGATATAATTTCATGGAAAATTATATACTTTGGAGGTACTTACAAGTTGTAGGTACAACAAAAGACAAGGAGCATAACCGAAAGGGTTCAATTTACCAACTGATTATGTGAATGATGATGAAGCGGCATGGCTTCAGCAACATTAGCAGCAGGTTGCAATAAACAAGATTATATTTTCATGCGTGTACTTTGTGTCTGTTGTCTGTAATGTGCACTTATTCGATAAATGCACACATTTTAGATTATACACTCAGTAATTTTTATTATGCTGCTGTTGGTCTGTTGTGTGGCTGTACCATTTAATGAATATTTTTTCTGCCCACACACACTCTCTTATTAAACTAACTGTTTAAAAAGAAGTAGGCAACTTTTTACATACAATCCAATCTACATTTTTTATACCATCGACGGCCTCTCCCTCTCTTAAAACAAAATTCTTAATCACACAACTGTAATCACACTTTTTTCCATGTTGACGATGCGATATCTTATAAATGGTGCTATTGCGCTTTGTATAATCTTTATATGTTATGTACATCAACACAATTCTTTTTTTTATCGGTAATCGGTCGCTCAATCGGTGGTCGTTGGCAGTCTTGTCACAATCACAGTGTAAATTGTGTGTGGGGTGCAAACGTGTAAAAAATAAAAAACAACAAAGTTTTTAGATAAACTGTTGTGTGATTTCCAATCAACTTGATTTTGTAGGTTGATGATGATGACGCTTCTGAAGTGCCACTAGCACAAAACACTGAAAAGACTTTAACAGATTTGCATGCAGTCAATAAAATGCAGTGCATTTAATAAGCTCACGGAGGAGATAAATGAAGAAGTAAATAAAAATTTGCTGGTTTGTTTGGTGGATACACGACTTCATTTATTACTGCACTGCTAATAGACTCTCATTTTTTATTGAGATATACTTTTTGTCAACCGTTCAAATTTACAAGTAAGGCAGCACACTAACAACAGTTAAATAGGATACTGTGTTATATAAGTGATAAGTATTGTAATTGTATACAAGCAATGCTCAAGATAATGCATAAATATGAAGGGTTATAAATGTCTGCATTTTCAAAAGCGACTGTTGCAACTTGTAGAGGAGTTGAAATAAATGAGAGAGAGAGAGGTATTTTTTAAAAGCTCTCTTCCTTTTTTGCACTGTTGAATAATAGCTCGCTTTCTGAAGTTATCAAGTTGAGTGCAAACTTTTCTTCTTATTTTTCAGCAGAAAGAAGCAGGAGCAGCCAGCAAACAGCAATTCAATTTTGGAGTGTACTCAACACTATTTAGAGTTGTAAAAGAGAATGGGTTAATCAAATCAAGCCGTCGTCGTATTCGTCAAGTCTTCTCAGAGAAGCACATTTTTTGAGCAGTACTTAAAAAATATATATTCATTTTGATTTTGATGATGGTAAAGTAGCACTCCTCGTGGCGGCGGCAGCGGCGATGGTGGTGGTTGTTTTGTATGGAGATGTTTGATGGTTTTATGGCTTTTGGATATGAACGTAAAGATGAACATAGTTTGCAATACACACAATTTGAAAATGTTTTTCAGAAGAAGTTAAAGTATATGATAGGGTTATTATAAGTAGTTTTTGTGTTGGGTGTGAAGTGAAGTAGTGGGATGATGATGAGATGATATTATGAGTACGCAGAAAATTGCCAGAAGGATATTAACTAACGTTCTTTTGCGAAGAGGCTTTTTCTCACTAATAATCTGTATGAATGGAGACGTTTAGAGATTTATTAGAGAATTGTCATAGTATCTCTTCAGTTTTGCTCAGAGGCGATGCGATGCCATCCATGCCATGATGCTACTTGTATGTCTGCGTTGATGCATGTTTTTATATGTAGTCTGAAAATGTGCAAACATTCTTTGTGTTCTGAAAGGGTGTGTGTAGGTATGTGAGTACGCATATTTTTTTGGTATTGACGATGATGAGAGAAGAGGAAGAAAAAAAACCGTAGTAAACTGTCACCTTTCTTAAGTCGTCCACAAATTTCACGAGGCTGGTAAAGAACAGAGAAATCTTTTATGTTGACAATAAAAGCCGTGTGATGGGATGGATGGAGAATGGAGATGAGATTTGGAGAGATGATAATGATATTTTTGTTTTGAACCTTAAAAAACAACGTTACAAACAGAGTACTACTGCTTAACTGTGACACATAAGTACAAGCTAAAAATCACTAGGAACATTAAATATAACAGTTAAATATAAATATTCATATATGTTTTTATAATGTCACTCTTTTGCGGAAGTGAATTTACATTACATTGGCGAAACACACATTTACACAGAAAAACGACAAGACACAATGCATATACATACGCAATGTAATGTAATCATATCAAAAATAGAGGATGTCGCGCAAAAAAAATTCACTTAATTTCTTCACTTATTTAGCAGACCTCAGTAATAGACTAAAAGCAACAACATCACATCATCGCGTCAACTTACATGTAAGCTTTTGCACATTGAGAGAGATGTAAAAAAAACTATGCTGCTAGGTTGACTGTTTTTTTCTTTAAAGTCTGCAATTTAAATCGTCTGTGTTGATGCGAAGAATTTTTTTTGTTGTATTATTTTTGCAGAAAAAAAGTGACTTGATTTGTTGCACTCCCCCAACATAAACTTAAAACACAAATTTAAATAGCTGTCGTTTTCTGAGATAAGACAGGAAAGCAATGTAAATGTTTGTGAAATGTAACTTTAACCGATAAAAATTTGTATCATGATGTTATGTTAGGAAGAGGATGATATGATGATCCTATTCGCGTAAGATCAAGGAATTAACTGACGAAAAATTTACAACGGGAGAAATAATATGTTCATCTTCTCTTTACGTTTGTACTCATCACTCTTGACATATGGCCTGGCCTGGCCTTTAATAGATTGTAAAGAGGAGCCCTCCAGAGAGACGAGTGAGTCCCTTTAAAAGTTTTACATGTCATGAACAATGTAAAAAGCATTTTATTTCCTATTTACAGAAAAACGTAACATGCTCTGCTACCATTACACCCGGACGAACGAACCGGTGCGGTGCCTTCTGCTGTCAGTAAAATTAGTCCAGTATGTAATGCATGTGGTCTGGTAGTCTGACATTGAATTCAATACAAGTAGCGTATTTTGCTTCTGTATCTATTTTGTTCTTCATCTGCGCCTCTCTCGCCCTCGCCTGCTGTGCCGATTTGAAGGAAAAGAGCAAAGCAAGCCGGAAGTAAAGAAGTTTCATCCTTTTCCCATTTCACTTCAATAATTTAAAGCGGAATACAAGATGATATGCATAGATATCCCATCTTAACCGTTCGTTCGTACATTTGTGGCTCGTGCCGTAGTGCCATTCTATGAAGCTATAAAATGAAAAGATGTGAGTGCAATGTGCAAGCGCGTGATACTCTTTGGTGGGTGAATGAGTGTGCGTAAAAACTGTACAGAGATATAGAAATAAATACAAAGTACATTTCCCTGTTCCTTTCAAGATACGCCCACCTTATGTTCCTTTTGTATAATCACCAAATGAACCGTTATCTTTAAAGGAAAAAAAGCTGTTTTGTTGGTAAAGTGGGTTTTTTCTTTTGTTTTCTGCTTGGCAGTTGTTTCAGCTGGAGAATAAAGGTAAAGAGAGAGATAAAAGAAGAGTAGGAGAAAAGGGATGCAGTTCGATAAGAGAAGAGAGAGAAGCTGAAGAAAATTACGTGGGCATGAAACATGATAAAGGAGCCAACGGTTGCTGTGAAATGAAGTGGTGCGAAGTAAAAAGTCATGCCATATGCCGGCACGTGCCATTTACATTGGTTGAGTCAAGTTGGGAATCTTCATGCGTTCTATCATTGTTGTCAAATTATAATAGTTTAAATCTACCTTAATTATATACTTAGCATACAAATACACACGTATAAATGAAATGAAAAAAAAAAGAGTACGGCTTATTTTAATTTTTAACTAAGCGCATGCGAAATCATTTTAATTAACAATATGAAGCTGAAATTTAACATTTAATTTACTATTATCAATTTTTCTTGATAGATAATTCAACAAGTCAACCTTCTATATTTGTCAGCTACAATGTATGTTGCGCATTCTTTCCATCTACCAACCAATAAAATGCCATTTTGTGACGTAAAGTAATAAATGACTTTAAGCCAAGTAAGCTGGATTTATTAGAAATAAATATTTTTTAATGACACATTTAAAAAATACACGTTAACTATTGACCATGTTAATGTTAAATACCTCCTTAAAAATCATGTAAAGTAACTACCACATAATTGATAATACTCATCAGCGCTATTTAAACATTGAAAATTGAAAATATTGCATTTAAAATAGAGCTAACAAAATGCCATCCTAAACCACGCTAAGCTAATAATATTATGCTCTTGTGTCACAACCGTTCTTTTTGTGCGTATTCAATGTTGTGAGTGAGCGTGAACACTCCCTGCTCTTTTGCTACTCCTACACCTTCTG
The DNA here is from genome assembly GCA_034695465.1 of Entomobrya nicoleti. Taxonomy (NCBI): domain Eukaryota; kingdom Metazoa; phylum Arthropoda; class Collembola; order Entomobryomorpha; family Entomobryidae; genus Entomobrya; species Entomobrya nicoleti. Next base: position 13,998 of record JAQFZG010001333.1, on the reverse strand, counting down.
TTGTGTTATCGTTCATATTATATCTGCATTGAACATATATACACAACGATTCTGATCTTCCACATCACCACAAGAGCAGCACTACCACCGCCACACAAGCAAACTTAAAAAGCACAGGACGAAGGGGATGATGATGGTAAAAATGTTTTACACGAAGAAGCAGAGAGCTTGTTCTTTATTGCTCCTGCCCTGTGAACAGTAAGCATTTGTGGCAGTTTATATGTCAATATCCATTCCAATCTTTAACCAAAGCGCATTCATTCATGTATGTATAATAAGTAAACGAACATACACAATAGTAGAGAGGAGATGATGATGAAGATGATGATTGTTATGGTGTGGTGGGTGATGGGATAGAATATACAATCTTTTTTACTCATGAAAGAATCATATGCCCTATTATACCATATAGGTTAACTTGGTAGGTAGGTATATACACATTCAATGCAAGTTGAAAGATATGCACTCTAATAGCATGTACCTAAAGTCGAGCAAAGTGCAATTGGTATACACGATGATGCATACAAGTTGTAAAATAAGTTAACATGCTAACGAAACTTCTTTATTAAAAGGAATGCATACTTTTTATGCATTACAATTTTTACACACATTTTTTCCCTAAACAAGGCGTTTTGTTATTTCATCTTCATATCGTTGTCATAATGTAGTAATGCAGTCATCATCAAACATGATCCTCATGAAAAAGCTTGTACATGGGAGTTAACGATGGGAATTGGAAAAAGCATTGTTGTATCAAGCATGACAAGAGAGTAGAAATATATAATATGTGTATATAGCTATGTCTGTATATATACCTCCATGTAAAAATCATTACCAACACTGGTGGTGTTGCTCATGATCATCATCATGAAAAGGATGATGATAATAAAAAAATACCACCCTTTCATTGGAATCCATCTCTATTTATTTACGTATCCTCTGTGTAAAGAATCATCTGATTAGTGAAACAAAAGTTTTCAAAAAATTCCCTAATTTGTTGTCCTCTTTCTAAATAATTTGTTTAAACAAAATCGTACTTTGTACGCTTGACACATCTTTGTGGGTATGTATATAAAACAGCTAATTGGTTTTAGAAACATGTAAGCACATGCAAAAAAAGAAATGAGTCATCCATCACAAATCCTCATTTATCACCCATGTGTAATCTGAGCAATCAGCCATGAAGTGAAGTAAAACGTTATACTTATAATTCTTATTGTGTTTTGCTTTGCAGCATTTTCTATCCATGAGTAAACTGGATACAGAGCGCCCACACTGATTGTGAGCCACCTTGAGACGATGACTCACGGTAGATTGCATCTGCTGGGGATGGAGAAGAAGTAGAGGAAATATTTTTGTCATTTAATTTTCTCGTGTGACGAGAAATCAGCTATTGGAGCTGCTAAGAGAAAATGCTTTGGAAGCAACAAGAATCTGCGACTAACGCAGGTGGGGGAGTGGTGGCAAATGGTTCACCTGCAGCTACAACCACAGCTACTACAATGGCATCCCCATCCAGTCAATATAACCATACGAATAGCCAGCATTTTGATACAATGAAATCATTAAGAAAGGAATGGAATGAGCAACATAGGCCGCTTGTCACTCGAGGCACTGTGCTTTACCCGTTTGAGGGCTCAAAATTGAAAACAGCGGCGGAAGTGACATTTCTAGATTTGGAACTAGGGGAGGTTGTCGTTGACATTTGGGATAAGGAAGTTGGCCCAGGTTGGTCATTTGGAACTAAAAAGTCATCAAACCAACAAGGTTTGTTTCCCACCAGCTATGTGGTACGGCTTCAGCATGAAGGGCAGCAATTTTTGGATAAAATTGCGGAGGTTTGTCGGGAATGGGGTGAAATGTGGAAAAAGTTATATGTGGATGTGCATTCTTATCAATTCGAGGTGATTCGAAGAGGAATTGATGATTTGATGGAAGGTCGTCGTCAAATTTTAAATCAGTCGTTGACACAAGACCAGTACAGAGAAGTGGCTAAGAAAATTTGCTCAAAAATTGACTGGGGGAATAGAAAGTTAGGCTTGGATCTTGTTCCATGGGCTTGGCTCCTCCCAGAACCAGAAGAAAGTGGAGATAATGATGCAGACACCACTGATGGAAAAGCTACAAACAGTCAAATGTGGTCTTCTAGTGACGCTCTTCTTCTGCGACCCGACAACAGTATTGAAATTGACACTGGCACGAAAATCGGTGCAGGAAGATTATTCAAGCTGCATACCAGATCTGTGGAAAATGCGGATGTGGCTCGTGGAAGTAATACAATGGGTCGTCCTAAAAGTAAAAGGGATCAACACAACAATCTCTGCATAAGCATTCGGGACTTCAGTTACGGAATGACGGACGATTGTGAAATTATTGTTAGCCTTTTTGATGGCCAACGGTTCATTTCGGAACGACATACTATGAATCATGCTCTCGTGGGTCAATCCAATTTTCACATGAATGAGGACCGACTTCAATGGTCCATGGTATTCCAGCAAGTTCCCACTAGTCGCAAAGATTTATTTCTTGTTTGTCACGTTGTCCGAATTGGACGAATGTTTTATACGGAAAATTCAACCAAAAAGCTAGCCAAACGACGCTTCCGCCGCCCATATGCTTGTGGCGTTTTGAGGCTGTCGGATATTGAGCATATCAGCGATGATGACCCATTGACCAGTTGCTCGTTGAGAGAGCAATTGGTGAAAATGTACAGTTCAGAAGACAAGGATTATGGACAAATTCATGAGCTAATTATCTCGAACAATTTCAAGAATGCCATCAGCAGTAAAATCAGCCAAGTCAATTGTCTTCTTTCCGTAGCGGTGTTTTGGAGTGGAAGTACCAGCTTTACAAGCAGTGTCACTCAATCTCAAAAAGTTAGCTTGATTGACTCATCCAGCTTAATTGTGCCACCAGGCTTGGTTCGGAATGATGTTTATATAACCCTAGTCAATGTAGATCTGATTGAAAAGAAACCAAATAAGACAGGAGGCACCAAAAACTGTAATGTTGAGGTAGAAGTACAAGTTATCAATGAAGCCGATGAAGTCCTTCTCGAGCTTCCTGGAAATTTATACAGGTCACTAATATTCTACCATCAAAACTCTCCAAAATATATGGAAACCATGAAGTTCAACATCCCCATTGAGTCATTTCCAAAAGCCAGGCTGAGAATTTTGTTTCGTCATTGCTCCGCAAAGGAGAAAGCAGAAAAGAAATTATTTGGAATTACTTGGCTCAGTTTGATGGACACCTCTGGAACCACGCTAAACAATGGAGACCACACCATCCATATTTTCAAGTGGCATGATGAGAATTCTATGCCAAAGCAGTTAACAAACACAAACATGAGCAAAGACATGGTCACATTAAACTCCCTCATAATTTCAACAAAATTTACACAAAACATTGACCTCGTCAACCTGCTCAAATGGAAGCAAACCACCAATTTAAAACCATCTCTTCAAAATTTAATTCAAAGTCAGGAAGCATCGGACGAAATAATTCGCAAGTTTCTTCCCGACGTTTTGGATGCTCTCTTTACCGTATTCTCTGATGAAGAGGGTAACAGCACGGAAAACTCTGGAGATGTCTTCACCCTCCTTGTCAACATTTTCCAGTTGTTGCGGCAGCCCCACTACACCGCATTCAAGTCAGTATTGAATAACTACTGCGAGCAACATTTTGCTGCTGCTTTAGTTTACAAAGGTCTTCTCCAGTCATTGAGACACTACACAACTGTATTTCTCCAACAAGAAGGTGTCACAGAGGAAGTTAACGAGACCATTAAAAATTGCTATTTATCTCTGGAATACATCTTCAAGTTTATTGTTCAGTCACAAGGATTATTCGCCCGAGCTACTGGGGGTCAACTAGAAGACAGTTTTCGCCGAGATGTACATGCTTTAATCAAGGAATTTTGTAAGGTTTTCGCAATGCCGGATTCTGGAACAGCAGCAATGGTTGTTGGAACACAGTCAGTGTTACTTCAAAATCTACACTCAATGTATGAAGAGCTCCTTCAAGTTATGACAGCTTCAGATGTGTGTGAGCTCATTTGCGAGATATTCAATTCAATACCATTACAAGACACAGCGGGACACTCGCTTTCTCCAGCAAAGTTGCAAGCTATTCATCGCGTGGTGAAATGCTCACTTTTTAAGAATTCGTCATGCAGAACGAAATTACTCCCTGTAATTTGCAAGCATATACGACACCATCTTCAGCACAGGGAAGAGTTGAAGCTGTGTACTGAGGTTTTGAACGACATTCTTATTTATTTACATGGAATACGAAGTTTGAACAAGGAGGAAGCTCGGGAGGCACATGCAGACGTGGAGACGGTATGCACCACAACGCTGGAAATGCTTGTCCAAGCAGTACTGGTGCTGGAAAGGACAAGCTCTGTTGTTGGAAATCTGGTCACGTGTTTAGTAGGATTGTTGGAACAAATGGACAGCTTCCATTATAATAGGCTGTGGGATGAATTTCATGAAAGGAAGCCATTACGGGATATGCTGTTGAGAATTTTCCTTTTATTCCGGGATTTAATTAAGCAGGATGTATTTCCCTGCGATTGGGCTGTAATGAAGCTATTGACAAATCACGTTATGCTGATAACGCTACAACAAATTTGCTCTCCACTGGTCACCTACTTTTTGAACATGTTTGATGTGCAACTCTGGACTCATTACTTTAACCTTGCAGTCATCTTTATTAGTCAACCTTGTCTGCAGTTGGAAACGTTTCGAGTGAGTAAGCGGGAAATGATTCTGGAAAAGTATGGTGACATGAGATTGGAAATGGGACAGCAACTGTTGCAAATGTGGGCACAATTGAGTGACTCAGAAAAGAGAAATTTTATTCCCAGTTTGATCGGTCCATTTTTGGAGGTGACCATGATTCCCGAACAGAGATTGAGATCCCAAACGCTAAGCGTCTTCTTTTATGATATGATGAAAGCGGAATATCGCCTCAATGGAAATTTCCAAAATACCGAATCGGAACTGATTGACAAGATGGATTCATTAATTAACTCACCTGAAGTGAGCAAGCATGGCTACTGGTGGGGCAGTGACGACGAAGAGGATTCATATCGAATCCAATTTAAAGGAATCCATTTGAGTCGCCTTTCCTCCGAAAATGGAGATCAAGACGGGTTAATGAACAAAGTGGATAACGTTTGGAGTTCCATGTGTGCCAAAGCAGTGGAGTCAATTAGCCATCTCCTCCAGCTGCTCTTGGACTATCGTCATATTGCAAATCTGGGTAATTTGGATGAAAATCGGGACAAGCTGATGCAGTGCACAGTCAATTTACTAAAATACTACAAAGAGGAAAACAGACCAGATCAGTATTTTCGGTACGTGTACAAACTTCATGATCTTCACGTATCCGCACAAAACTTTACTGAAGCAGGTTTCACTCTACTGCTACACGGAGACCACTTGAATTGGGATTGGGAACGGGTACTCTGCGAAACATGGGATGGAGTTCAATATTCCCGACAAAGGGAAGCGGAAAGAAAGGAATTCATTTATCTTCAAGTGTTGGCCTACTTTGATCAAGGGAAAATGTGGGAGAAAGGAATTAAGCTTTGCAAGGAGCTGGCCAATGAGTACGAAAGAAGATATGACTACACCAAACTGAGCAAAATTCTCCAAATGCAGGCCTCCTTTTACGACAACATCCTAGTCCAATTCAGAACGGAACCTGAGTATTTCCGGGTATCTTATCTTGGCAAAGGATTTCCTCCTTTTGTAAGAAACAAGGAATTCGTTTACAGGGGTCTTGAGTATGAGCGACTGGCAACTTTTATAAGCCGCATTGTTGCTGAATGGCCGAATGCTGAACTGCTCCAGAAAAATAGTCCTCCAGATCCATCTCTACTCCAAAGCGATGGACAATACATTCAAATTTGCAGTGTTAAGCCGATTCCCACCCAGAAAAAGAATCTAGTCCTGGGTTCCGCTCCAGAGAAAATCAGATCCTTCTATAGGGTCAATGACGTATCCCAGTTTCAGTTTGACAGGAGAATTCAAAAGTTAACTGCTACAGACACCACTCCACCGCCAGCAGACGACAACAATGAATTCAAATACATGTGGATTGAAAGAACTACAATGAATATAGACTCGGAATTGCCAAGTATTTTAAGATGGCTGGAAATAGTTCAGAAGGATGTGGAACAATTGAGCCCAATTGAATTCGCGTGTGAAAAAATGGAAGAGGCCAATAATACATTATCATCTTTAATTGAAACTTACAAAACGGATGAACAAAATCAGGCAGAAATTAGAAGCATAAATCCTCTGAGTATGAAATTACAAGGAATGTTGGATGCCGCTGTTCAGGGAGGAATACCCAAGTATACAGATGCATTTTTTAACGAAGAGTTTCTCAAAAAGAATGAAGATGATTCAAGCCACTTGTGCGTGGCTCGGTTGGTCACTTTACTTGGAGAACAAGTTACAGTGTTACAACAAGGTTTGGATGTTCACGGGAGACTGGTGCCACCAGGGGTTCAGCCTCTTCACAAGAGATTATTGGAGTGTCATGCAGATATGAAAAGTAAAGTTCAAAAGACAGAGTCAGATGTGGCAGCATTCTTTGCAGCTTATCATCATCAAAACAGTCAAAGTAATGGAAGCAGTGGTCCAAGTAGCTTACAGAATAATCCACTGAGAAGGTCAGAAAGCGGCAACAATTTGATGATGATTCGAGACTCATTTAGACGAGCTGGCAGCAAAAGTATTATAAACAGTCCATTGCCCCCTGTGCCAAAAGTTAATGGGAGCTTGGGAGGAGTGAAAGGGGAGAATTGCAACAATGGTAAGAGTGTCTCAAACAGAAGCTCAATATGCAGTAATGATTATGGCCAGTTACGACCAAATTATTTGCTAGGAGAGGATGAGTATGATGATGTGTACAGTCAACCAGTAGAGGAAAGTACAAGACCGCCAAGTATTCCAAGCAGATTAAAGAAAAGGATTCACTCCAGCACCACAGATAATGGCAGTACAGGGTCCAACGATTACATTGTAATGCCTCCAAGCAGATTACGGGAAATTGGAGCTGCTGATGCTCAAAACAGAAGTAATACTTCACCCACTCCTCCACCAAAACCGCCTCCAAAGCCAGGTACCAATAATGGTAGTTCATTGAGTGGTGGAGCTACATCTCCTCCGCCAATATTACCAAGAAAAGGACAGTTGCCAAATGAAAACGTGGTTGGAGCCATGCTAGGATCCAAAACGCCGAGTACTACATCCCTTGCTTCTGGAGGGGAAAGAGGTGCTGGAGGAGCTGCAGGAGATCCAGAGTTGAGCCCTTCTAAACGACTGTCAGGAACGCCACCACCTATTCCTCCTAAGCCAAAGCAATCACAAAACAACAAGCAGCTACTTAACCACTGCACATATTTGAACAAGGAGGAATTGATGAGATCAATGGAAAATGAAGACAAACTGAATGAGAACGCAACTCCGGCGACCACAGAAGTTTCTGACGATTCCAACAATGCAGGAGCGGTGACAGTGGAAAGGTCATCGAGCCGGAATAGCACGGAGAATAATGGAACATTGGGCAGAGTACGGAAATCTCAACAGCATAAAGAATTTTACACACTTCCTGGAAAGGAACCCGTCGTAAAGGATAACCAATAATAAAAGATAAGCTTCAAAACTCATTTATATGAGTGTACCAACCAAGTGTACTAATTACTTATTTGTAACGCTGCTCAACATGAAAGTGTCACTTACATAAAATTATGAAAGGGCCAATGAATGTAATCCTCTTTTTTCTGTCAATATGTATTTCTAAATGTTGAAATTTAGTAATGTTTAACGTACAAAATCTTTTTAGGTAGCTGACAATAATTACTTACTGATAATAATTTTTTATAATATTTAAATGTTTTGACTTGACAATGACTGTGTTTTGTGATACTGATATTTTTATTGTGAAAGAATGAGATTGATTGAGATTTTTAAATGTTCGCTTAAAAACGCATTACACTTATTTACTATTTTTTATGTATTTGTGGTTTAGTTAAATGTTTAAGATGTATTTAATGACAAGAAAAAAAGCACCAGAAACAACAAAAATAATCCTGTAAATATTTTTAAAACTAAATCAACATTTCTTGTATAGAATCTGAAAGACTTTTGTAAAGAATGTGCCGTATTTTGAAATTTTGACATGTTTTGTATGTTTGATATTAAATCAATTAAATGATGTTTATATATAAGTCGTTTGAATAATATGTGTAGTAACAATAATGAGTATGCATTTCGATTGAATTAAATGTAGTATTTTGCAGTTTTACTAGTCTGCAGACGTGGTTGATTTAATTGTCGCTGATTTAAGATGCTACTAGTGCTAATTTTATATTTTTAATTTAACAATCATATAGTTTCCTTAAAGAAAATGATTTAATCATGTCGCCGAGATTTATAGCTTATTTTATGTGTTCCAATTTATGAATGTTGTACAAACTACAAAAAATCAACATAATAAAAAATTTCATCAAAAAACTACTCTCTTGCATGCAATTTGTTGAAGTACAATAATTTAATGTCAATTTTATTTGTTTGTCTTCAAACAACATTTAGTAAATTTTGTTAACAATCTTTGACTTGACTTATTAACCGGTTCGGTTGTAATCATACTTTTTAAGCACAAACAAACTTTTTTGCTAAATAAGCATACAATATATAGATACACATCAAAATATTTATATCTTATAATAATTTTTAACAGCACACACGAAAAAACAATTTTAGAACCTTAATCTCACATCTTTAAAGTTATATATTTATATGTATATGTGCATATATCTTAATTAATATTTACACAAATAGTATATATGTTACACATATTAGGTATTCATATTCATCAATGATATCAAGGTACTCAAGAGAAAAGTATACATATATTTAGTAAGTGTGGGTGATGATGATGATGCTGATTACGATCCATTAATTGTTCTGGATTCCTTTAGTTTAGTACATTACTAATTACTAATTGGAAAAATGCAATATATGAGATTTAAACATGAGAAATATATATCACATCCACATGATCCATTATACAGATATACTTTTAATTTACTCTTAATATTTTTACCTTGCACATTTCTAAGTGCCTCATAAAATCAAAGTTATACTTAATCTATTGAAACGTATATAGAACAAAAGTAGCTATCATGCTGGGTATTTTATAATATTGAATATAATATATTTCATTTCTACATAATATAATATTTTTTTAAACGTACTTAATAGTTTAAACGACTAGTATAGTTCAAGTCTCCAAGATTAACACATCAACATATTTTTACGAAAAGTTACAAAAACGTAAAAATCATCAGAACATAGCGTGTGGCCTTGTTGGGTGGGTATTTTAGGGGAGTTCTGGTGGACCGGGGAAAACACAAACGAGGAAAATTGGACTTTTAACGAATTATACACGCAAACAATTATTTTTTAAATATGAAACTAGATTGGCACCAATAAATTGTTTTTTATACGTTCCATCACCACCATCACCTTTTCTACCATTTTCATATGGAATCACCATCAACTCCTGGAATCAGGATTTTCGTTCCAATCAACTCCTGAAAAGCAAGTAATATTTTTAAACATGAGCTTAAAAGATCATTGCGTGCGTTCATAATATTCCATAATTTGTTATTTGAGCTTAAATTTAAACAAGGTTAAAACCATAAAGGCTTTGTAGGAACTCGATGTTACAGAAAATAAAAAAAATTAAACAAATTTTACACGACCAATCATTCTGAAAGCTGAACAGTAATTAGTCACTGGTTTAGTGCAGGACGTGTTTTCTTTGCCAAAAAGTAGTACAGCGATGAAAATACATATATTATATACATAGCTTTAGTTCATATTTTAATTAAACTGTTAGCTCACACTATTTATCAGGCAGTTAGGTTACTTGAAGCGCTACAATAATGTACGCACTTTTTAAATCGTTAGTGTTAGTATTGTTAACAGTACTTTCAAAATGTTATATATCTTTGTAGAGAGATTTAATATTAGTAGTTGAACACCAAGAGTAGCATATTAGAATATTAATATTTACTGGCCATAGAGCAATATGTTTTTAGTATGTGTGTATGTATCACAGATTTCAACAAAGCAAATTATTAATCAACTAAATATATCTATACTGAAAGTAACAAATAATATTTAACCTTGTTTTGTAATGTCCACATTATGAAACAAATTACAGGCAGATCATATAACTGATGGCTCGTACGCAAAATTCAGCTTGCTCTATAACAATGATATTGATAAATATAACCATACATATATATCAAATTAAAAAATACAACAATTAATGTATATTTTAAACATTTTAATGTATAATATTCGATAAAAACAACGAAATCCAATACAAATATTATTATTGTAAGTAGTAGTACGGTTATAAATTCTTTTACAATACTGAATGGTATAATAAATAGTAAGAAGAGAGAGCCACACAGGAACAAAAGGACATCTCCTAATATATGCCAAATGTAGCAACGTTTCTCATGACTTGTAAGGACTTTTTCAGTCAGTCAAATAAACGTTCGTAAGCAAACAATTGACTACTCTAATAATTGGTTGTACAAGAATTATAATAATAAACTACATGTTAGTCATATACTGATTTCTGATTGTTAGCTTTGAAATAATTAAACTTTTCAGCATTTGTTTTTCGATTCAAATAAAAGTAATTCATACCCGTCGCATTGGATCTTGCCCTTCAAAGTGCTGTGAAAACGTGGGCTCTCCCGATAAAGTGTTGATAGGCTCGACGCGCTCCTGTGTCAACTGTTCAGTTGTTGTGAGGAGACGTGCAAGAGGAGTTAGAAACACTGGTAAAGTTTCCAACAGCGTTGGTCGACTATGTGTCAACAGCGGCTTCATGTATCGATGATCAAACTTGTGCCACCAGCGTGCCATCAATGCCCTGTCTTGTTGAGTAGGTACGCCACCTTCTACGTAAGGATCTGCTCCACTTCCATCAGCCTATTTAGATATCCCAATTAAATATTTTAGCAAATTACGATAAGAGTTAAAAGCTTATTAGACTACTACCAAGAGTTCTTTTTTATAAAGTTTAGTTAAATGTTATTAGTAGTATTTTACATGCACTACTTGTATGAGAAAGTAAAATAAATATCTAAATTCCCAAACAAAACAAAATAGCATGCAAGCCAACCCCACAGGAAATGACCAAGAAATATAATTTATATACATACAACAAAATATTAAAACCCCGAAAATTAAAGACCAAACCAACAGTGGAAAAGGTGAACATGCCAGTGAAAGGCTTTAAAAATTCAACAAAACAGGTACAATCATTACAACTGTTTGTGCTGTACTGAATTTGGAAGGTTGAGAAATGTTATATTTTAAAAATTATTATTTTTTACAAAAACAAAATCAAGAAAGCCTGCTAAATTATTGAGAACAACTTACTTTGGGGTTGCCGTCCAATGGCGTGTACAACTGAGATTGATTCAATGGAAAAGTTTACATTGATTTTGTTTTGAAAAGTCAGCGACAAGAAAGAAAAAATATACAATAGCGGCATTGCAAATTGCACGTTATATTTTGTTATTTTGTCCCAGGCATTCACGCATTCGTTGCATACAGAGTGCAGTTGAGATTGCGATGATTGAAGGTGATTTGTGGTTGGTGAGAGATGGTGAATATATTGATTTAAATAGAAATTTGGAGGTGATTTGGTCGGACATATATATAAGTATATATACAACAGAAAGATTATGTTTTTGGCATTCATTCAATTTAAGGGACACACACGAGCCCAAGTTGACGACGACCCGCAAATATGGAATAAAAAAGATAGAAAAAAGAAGCAATAATAATATAATGATATCAAACTACTAACTATATTAATAATTTCTGGATTATATGTAAAAATATTAATTATACATGTGTGAGTTCCACTAAAATTGCTAGTCAAAACTTGATTTGGGCAATCAAATTAACTGACAAACTAATTCTCAAAAACATGACATGACTAAAAAAAATTTAGTGACATAAAAACAAATAGCGATACCAGCAGCAGCATCAGCAATGGCTTAAAATACTTTTAAAAAGTGGCAGGCACCACTGTGCGTGGTGCGCATACAAAAATTTAAGTGAGAAATTGTCCCAGTAGCGTTTCCCAATTTTGGCAAAATAAATAAACAAAAATACCATTAATAGCCCGCAATCGGATCCTCGAGATTCGTGTGAATTTTGGCTGTTTCTAGAGTCCGTATCCAGATTATTTGTACTGATTTGTTCTACACTAAATTCGTTTCCACCACCAAAAATCAAACTACTATTTTGAACCCTGTGACTTTGATCTGACATTTCTATCCAGCCATTGCGAGAGTTATTTGTAGGAACTAATACTGCTGTTGCTACTGTTGTATCTGTGGTAGTAGTAGTAGGAATGGAACTATTTTGGACTACAGTTCTATTAAAATCATCAATAGGGTCACTTACACTTCGCATGTGCAGTTGCATGCACTCGGCTTCGTCATCAACTCCAACTCTGTAAAAAATTAAAACGAATATTAAATCAAATCATTTAATAAGCTGAATACACATTTATTAATTTAGTGCTGATTAGAATTCTTACGGGATGTTAAACCAATTGAGAAGCTGATTGGTACTTCCCCCACAAACTATCACGGTTACAATAACGATCACAGATGTTGTCGTCAGCATGGTCTGTCTTTCAATTGACAACGTATTTCTAATGGCCAGCGCAAAAGCAATGGCACCACGAAGTCCTGAAAAGAATAGCACATGCTGGAACCCCCAAGAGATCTTGTGCTTTCTTCCCAAGTTTAGTAGGAACGACAAAGGGTAAATATTGGCAGCCCTTCCTATAATGATAGCAACCTGCAAATAGAAACAAAGCTTGTCAAAACTTGATAACACAGTTTTGGTATTTAATTGGAACGCTAATTAATCAATTTTATTCACTTACAAAAGCCGCCAGAACAAAGAGTGGTTCAAAATGGTGCTTTGGAAATGTGAACATGGATACTCCAATATAGCAGAAGATGAAGTTTTCCGCAAGAAAGTTCAAAAGCTCGAATAGTTGCTTTGTACGAAGACGTGAATCTCGTGACAAGTTATTGTAGGTGTAGTGGGCCTGACATATTCCGCAAAACAAGACTGCCACAATACCCGTAAGGTCGGCCGCCTCCGCAATTAGAAAAGTGCTGTATGACATGAGAACAAAGAGTGCAGTTTCCAGTAAAGGGAAATCTCGAACATGAGTGAATTTCGTTAGCACGGCTGTACAACATCCCATCAATCCACCAATCACAAATGATGAAGTGAAAGTCCACGCAAATACACCCAATGACTCCCAAAATGCATAAATCTGGTTTCCACTTCCGGTTGTTTTCTCCTCGCCAAAGTTTTGAATTGCGCTTGCCAGCACAATAGCAACTGCATCATTTAGCACACTTTCTCCAAACACCAAAGCGTACATGTTGACATCCACGTGAAGATCATTGAATACAGCAAGCACCGTTACAGGATCCGTTGCAGATATAAAAGCACCAAAGTAGAGGGTGTCCACAAAAGTGAACTGGGCTCTGGAGGGGACTAGCTGGACAAATCCATAGAGAATCGATCCTATCACTATTGCTGACAATGTGGTTCCAATAAAAGCGTATGTGAAAATCGCTCCCAAATTGCGGAAAAAGTATTTCCTCTTTAAACTGTATCCCGCGTTGAAAATTATAGGTGGGAGGAGAATGTTAAAGAAAATCTCAGGATCGAATGTGGCCTTCTGCTCAATCAACTTTGATTCCTCCGCCTTGACCTCTCCTTTGAATACGTAGGAATATGTGCGATTCAGGCGAAGCCACAATGCATCTGGGGGAACTGACTGGTTGACAGCTTCAGTTCCATTTTGAGGAATGACATTAATATGATAGTATGGTGTGGCTACTGA
>JAQFZG010001332.1:0-21961 GCA_034695465.1 Entomobrya nicoleti | reverse complement strand
AAATATGAGTAAGTGAACTCGGATGTTCACTAAGAAAGAAATATATTTACAGAAATGTTTTCACACTTTCCAACAAGTTTCACAAGTTCACTCACATTAAAATACATCCAATTAGTGGATGTCTTCAAGTTATGTCTACGCGAGTAAATGCTGAACTGATATTTTTCCAACATTTTGAAAGTATTGAAATTAATTAATGGAGGGTCCGCCGTTAGTCTGGTAACATTTTCCCCTTTGTAAATGATGCTCAGGTAACACCAGATAATTGGAACAAAGAAAGTACAAAAGTACATTGAGTATTTTGTGGTCGTACTTTGAATTCTAAAAAGACGGTTAGGTTGATCTAGAATTGACCAGAACATGGTAAATGCTACATTAATTAAACTTGAGTTTCCTGAATAAAGCTGCTGATTTATTGACACTTTTGAAATCCAAGAAACTATGAGGCATATTGTTAAAATGAGCAACCACGATGGTAAATCGAAAGGAGAAACTAATTCTGTTAACTGATTCGTCCAATGAATTTGTTCCTTATGACAACTTACAAATCGATATTGTCTAATCGAGGTTACTAATCGAGAGTCTTGAAAAAAGCTTGAAGATTTTGAATAGGTCCACTTTATCATTGGACGAAATGCTAGATGAGTTTTTGTATTTTCGTTTGGGTAACAATCGGCATTAGATATATCTTGCGGTTTCTTAAAGCGTTTGCCACGTTCCTTAATAAATGTTATATTTGCAGACGTAGGTAGCAGCAATGAAGTCAGATGTTGGTCAGCAGACTGATATATCGGACTCAAATCGGATTCTACAGGATAGTTTTGGATGCGTTTTAGGAGAGTTTGGAGATTTCTTAAGTCTTTCTCCAGTGTTCCCATAAGAGCAACTCTAAATGAGTGAGGATCGGTATTCAATTGCCGACTTTCTCGGAGAATAACTTCAAGTTCATTCCTTGAAGTTGGAATCATTTTAGTACGTAAAGGAATAGTTTTAAACGAATCGCTGTGACTACAGTACGGACACAGTGTTTTCAGAGAAAATGACGTGATTTCCCAGATGAGTACGGTGACAGATAATCGTGACATTTCATAATCAAAGAAGACACTGGCTATCCATTTTTTGATATCGTTCTCATTTCCACATATGGAGTCTGCGGTTGAATGGCAGATGAGAAGTGAGATCGTTGGAACCGTATTTAAATAGTCAAGCTTCCATTCCAGGGCTTCATTTGTTTTATCGAAATTTGCCAGAAAGGGATTTTTTAGGTTACTTTGACATTGCCGGACTTTAGCATACATCTGCGGGGATTCTAGTTCGGTTGGTGGGTGGAGATAAATGTTAGCCTCACAAGGTCTGTTTTTACTTTTGAGTTGAAACGACTCTGATAGAGTTTGTTGTACATAGCTAATGGCTACATAGTCGGGTGGTAGATTTGGTTTCTCTACATTGGCAGTGTGACAAGTCGATGAGTTCCCGCTGCCTAATGCTGGATACGCCGAGCCAAGTTCAAATGGAAACAAAAGCCATTCTTTGCAGTGGGATAAGTAGCGAATAAGCAGGATTGGTTCAATTATTAATTTATGGTTGATATTTATTCCTCTAAAATTGATGACACGTATATTGCAGCCAGTGAATGCATTTAGGAATGCAAATTTCTGAGTGGGGTCTTTCAATGGCGTATCAAGTGTTGCAACTACAAAACAATTCCCAAAGTTAACAAAAATAACAATAAAACTCGTAAATACTAAGGTGATATTAGATTGGCACATTTTGAGACAGAATGTTGAGTACATTTGAGTTTTAGTCTATTGGGAAATGATTATGACACCAAATCTAGGAATTGTTGCGTAGCAAAGCTCCTAATTCGGTATTTTATATTAACAGCTAAAGCTTATTTACTATATGGCTAAAAACTAACGACGAATAAACTTATTTAGTTCAGCTTACAATACTAATCTGCAATGCTACTGCATTAGCAATTATTTGGTATATAACCAGTTCATAGCAAAGCAATAAATTGTAAATAAGGCCACTCAATTTAATATCAAAACATCACAAGCGGCGTGTATTGATTAATAACAAGACCGAATTAGACAACACTATTGGAATAATGAGCAAATCTTGTAAAATTAAAAACATGCTTTTATTAGCTTTCCTGTAACTGGCGCTTGTTTTCAAAGAAAATATCCAAAAATAATTAAAACCGTCTTTGTCGTAAACAATTTTGTGACAGCACTAACTTTATTTTCTGTTTAGCGTTTTTTAAGAGATTTATTTTCTCGACTGAAGTTGTAGACAACGATGACTTTGATAACTTTGAAAAAAGTAAAAATGTCTGTATAACTTTGCTGTTGTTTTAAATTATTTTTTTGAACACAAAGAGCACAACGAAGGGAAGATATGACACTTTAGTACGAAATCTATGTAACGCAGCGCCTCAAAATGACAAAAAAACGAATAGTAGCTTATACCCTCTTTTTGCAATACAAGGAACTTGCATACATTCACCTTAAATATTTTAACACATGCTTGTTAATTCAGTAGCGAATTTACAGCAGTAATCACAAACATGGCATACAAAGTAAATGGGCATGGCATTTTTCTCGGATTTGTGAGAACTTGGTCATGTCTTTTCAAGAAATTGTACACCTTTTCAATTTTCAACTGTAGTACTGGTTGGTCGACCTACAACCAAATATTGTTGAAGTTTTTGCTATTGCGATGGCTGAATAAACACAACTTTTCAAAATGAAGATATATAATCAACTAGGGTTCACCCTAAAGCTAAATGCTTTTTAGGGAAACTAATAAACTTCGTTAAATGCATAAGTACAGAAAACTAACTGAAAGAAAAATCTCTATCGAGTTAGACAGCATACGTAGCAGACTGACATCATTTCAGCTCTGACGTGGTGAGTATGTTTTATTTGCGTATAAGGGCTATTATAGAATAAATATAATAAAATCGTAGGACTTGTAAACCATAACCATAAATGCTTCGCCCGCATACATATCTCAAAAATGTGAGTAAGGCTCAGGTTAAACAAAAAGCATTGCATACAAAAGAATGTCCGGGTCTGTTCTCTAGACAAAGTTATTTTGGTTTGGAAAATAGATTAGTTGCACGAGGTAAACATTTTAATTATTCATCGATATGCTGGCTATCGTCGTTCTATTTACATGAAGTGGTTCCATTTCCTTACCTTTGTTTTATCTAACAAGTTAACCCATAACTGAACTGTGTTATTTAAAGTTTATATATAATAAGTTATATCATATATCTAGCTGCTATTTTCCTAACATTAGCAAGAATTGAACAAGCACTCTACAACAAAAACTAATTATATCGAATTTCTCATTATTTAACTGTTTGGAATACGTTTGGGGCAAGTTGAGATACGCTTTGTTGAATAATCCGCATTTGATACCATTTTAATATCGATTGACGTCACAATTTGTCTTTTGAACTTTATTTATTGTACCTACTGTTACTGTGCCCATATGTACACATACTAAAACATACTAGTACGTGCATTTTATTGTTCCTTTACTAGCAATACTGACCAGCAACACTGTAATGTGAACAACAGTTTTTTCTTACTGTGTTACTAGATGTTACACTATAATATTGAATATAAATGCCTTTCTAGTTGTCTATCCTTCTTTTCTGCTTCTTGAATAAACAAGCATTTTTGCTCTTAAAATATCCCCTAAACCTCCTCTTTTTAGATGGTAAAATGATTCCACATATTCATGTATCATTATCGCATTAATCTAAAAATGCATTATAATATTTATAAAGATAACTAGCACCATATTATAGATGCTTGAAGTAAGTTGGGATATAATTTGGGCAATTCGGGATACAATTGGGGACAAGTTGAGAAACTTTAGGTGGATATTGAGGCGAGGCCACTTTTTAAGTTGGTCGGGAACTGGGAGTATTGGAAGTCGGAAGGGGCTGTCGGGGGTCGGGTAGAGGTCATATGGGGGAAAGGGCTACACCGTTTTATATGGTGCGAGGTTTTAATTGGACATTCCATACCGTTTTTCCATTTAATTTCATGTTAATGTTTGCAAATTTTCCAGATGAAAATACCCAAACCATACAAAAACAACAAATTCAAATCAGATGTGTCATACATCACAAAATGCTCAAATTAATAACAATTCTCGAAGTTGTAGAATATTTATTGTTATAGTCCTATATAATACGAGCTATCTTTCTACACGTGCAATTATCAAGATTTGCATGATACTTCTATTCAGCTAACAGAAGCGTAACCGTTTGATCAAGTGAAAACTTTTCCACGTTTAGAGATGTGACTTGTTCAATAAAGTTTCCACTTCCTCCAAGATACACCCGTAGATTTGGACATGACCTCAAAAATCGTTGAAATCCTTTGTTCTTCGCTCCATAAGCTTTTAGCTTAGGCAATTCTACAGAACTGGTGTACACCAGCGACAGGTAATGTATTGCCAAACTCAGGGTTCCAAAAGTATGCATCGACAGAACCAAGCAGAGTATAACCATTTGTAAAGGAGCCTGAGAATTTCCTTGAGCATAGCTGATAACAATATAGTTTGCAATCACTTGAACGCAAGG
This sequence comes from Entomobrya nicoleti, assembly GCA_034695465.1. Lineage (NCBI taxonomy): Eukaryota > Metazoa > Arthropoda > Collembola > Entomobryomorpha > Entomobryidae > Entomobrya > Entomobrya nicoleti. Next base: position 17,355 of record JAQFZG010001332.1, on the reverse strand, counting down.
TCCCGGCATTAGAATTCCAATAAGAACCGATTTCGCATTCAATTGTCGATGTTGAACGGCAATCATCAGCTGTAACTCCCGGAAGGCCTGTACCATCCAATCAAAAGATTTGTTTGGAGACCTTTTCCAAAACTTCTCAACGGTATCGATGTACCCGTTAATGTAGGCAGAGAAGCAATGACCTTGAAGTAACACAAGACAAGTCTGAAGCATCATTAGACTCATTAAGGTACACCATGCAGCAAACGTCAACGTGAAAACGAAAGTTTTCATTCCAAAATCGTTGAGAAAACGGAAGCTTTCTTTGTGCTCTGAAAGCTGCTTTCCATGGCATTGACTGATAAGCCAAAATCCCGGATAAACAGGAACGCAAGGGGCGACAAAAATGCCCAATGAAAATCCTAGTGGAATGGTAGTACAGTATGCACTTGCAAGTAACAGTTGCGTGAGTGACTTTCCAGGTTTTCCATATTTGAACTTTTGCCAGCGAGTTTCAAAAGCAATCATACTGTTTAAAAGACTGCATAATAGATGGGTCCACTTGTAAGCACTGCTGGCGCTTGGTGCGCAAACCCAATAACCAAACAGAATCATGAGACTGTAAACCATATTGAAACTGCTGATTGTGTTCTGAAAGGCAAAGATTTGCAAGCCCACTACTACAAATGTAAAGAGCCCAAAGTAATATAATGAGGAATTGATATGCCTGATACGTAAAGATTTCGGTACAAATTTTTTGGTCTCCTTGTTCCATTTTATTGGAACGTTTCCAAACATGTCGCAAATGCGAACTACTGTCAAAAATGTTTCGAGGAGTTTTCCACTGATCAAGGTCATTTTGCATTCAGCTCAGAACGAATTCTTGAGAAATTGAAAAATTGATTTGATGTACCGCCCAGTTGCATTAGCTGACTGACAAATAGTAATTACCATATAGTATTTTAGTTTCATTTTGGAAAATTCAAAGCGTTCATATTTATATTTTTTTGCACGTCAAGTCAATGCCAAAACAGTAAAATTAATAAATTACCGAAAGGTCACAAATAAGTTGTGTTAAGGTTACCAGTTGTAGAATGTTTTACAATTACGGATTTGTATTATTTTGTTCAAAATATGATTACAGATATATTTTGTGATTTACCACAGGAATATATTTTCATATAGCGGTAACACAACAAATCAATTATAACTGATACAACTTTTGGCCCCTGCACTGTCATGCAATGAATCACCTTTTGAATAATTAGTTGCGTTTATTGTAACTCAACTAGAACAAGATAACATGACATGAGTTGAAATGTATAACATAAATATGTTATAAATATCGTTGATGTAGTGACTGTAGAAAATAAAATATAGGGGCTCAAGGCACAACAAACGAAAATGTTAGCATGACTTGCACCTACTTATTTCTCACTAAAAGTAAATGAATCGGTTTTATTCGTTTTTATGAAGATATATTAAATATTTAATGACATTATATCACAATATCTGGCTTAATTACTCTGAGGCATGTTATTTACTGTAATTCGATGTAGTTTTCGGTTTTTCATGACCTTTCAAATCTGTCATTCTAATACCACTCTTACGTCAACCATGTTAATAGAAATGACCAATAAGGTTGGTACATGTATTTTCCGTTAATTAATTCAAATTAAGTCAAGGTTACTTGTTACGTGTCTAGTACACAAATATTTAATGGTATGTATTCAAAGAGACCCTGAAATCATTTAATACATCGTTTATATATATGTATAACATTTATAATAATTATATCGGGGGAGATTTTTTTGGTGGAAATTGCCAACGTCTTTAGTAAATTATGAAAAAATCCTTTTGTAAACAATGAAATTTCAAAGTTAGTTAGATGTATTATTAGCTTTTATATTTACAATGAGAAAACAGGTTATCAGAATTGTCATATGTTCTTCCAGTCTATTTGAGTACTGGTTTTTTTAGTTTATTTATACTAGGTCATCAAAGTTAGTTTAGTTTAAGAGTTACCATTACCAACCAATTATATTGCAATGCAGTGAAGTACATCTGTTGACAAGTGAAAGTTTATTTTTAAGGTAAAGTGCCCTTCAAAAATATTCACCGGTTAGTTAAAAAACCATGGGTAATTTTTAGCAAATAACTACTTGGCTCAAAGCAGCAAATAAAACGCTATCATTTTAAGTGAAAAAATACATTGATATGAACTGCATATTTGTTTAACTGTTGCCAATTAAGTAACATTTCAAGCTATACAACAAGTATGTACATAGGCCACAAGCCTGGTAGGTAACAAATCAAAATGCAGCATTCATGGATTATAACCTGTGTATCGTTTAGATTAACAGTTAGAATTATATATGTTTACTCCTTAATGGTCTATTCAATTCGTGTTTGGGGATAGAACTTTTTATTGGTCTACATTTTGAAATTTTGTTATATATACCAAAACTATGACCTAGTGATCGAAATCGCTTAATCAAAGCTAAATTTTGTTTCAAGAAAGGGCCGATTTTTAGAAGAATATTATTTTCAAATAAAATAAAAACTACTGCAGCTACCAACATTCCAACACCTGGTATTAATAAGTGCACGTAGATCCCGGTTTCACTCTTGTTGCTTTCCACTTCCATTCGTTGAGCAAGTATTTCTTCGAAACTTTCTTGATTAATTCGGGTATTTATAAAAACCAACCACCTGAAATATCTTTGCCACTAGTCCGTTAATCCGCTCTGAAAAGAACGTCTAACTCGTAGAATTATAATTGTGGGGAAGTAGCCATGGAACTTGTATCCAGCCACCATCTGATTTACAATATCTTTACCATAGTACGCCGGTTTACCGAGTTTTTAAAGTGGTATACATCTAAATAGCCATGTTTTCATTCAAAATAATTGCAGATTTGTTACAGTTTTTCATGTGCATATCCAGTATTTGCTGGTTACTTTCAGAATCTCCATGTTCTCCAGAAGGTGTATTCCATTCCGGAAGCATTTCAGAATTATTAAAGAATATCCAACTAGTCTGGGTAATGGATGTCTGAATGCGCTTAACGTGCTTTTAATTTCTGAATGATACTTTAGCATAACTTCAAACCAGAGCTCTGATACAATTGGAAATGCTTCGTGTCCATTTGTCTGAATATATTCGGATTCCAACCTGGCTTTTTGTTTTATAAACCTGTAATCCCGTTTATCAGCAGCTTCAGTCGAGTCAGAACTCTGAACTGATTTTGGATTAAACTCGTAAACGTATCAAACGGAATTAGTTCAGGTTCTATTGTTAATCTGGTAATATTTTCCCCTTTAAACACATTGCTCAATAATGAAACCATAAGTGGAAAAAATAACAAGACAAATCGCACTTTTTTGTTTTCGAAAATGATCGATAAGGGACGTAAACAAAGAAAACAAGTTCTGCATGTAAGCGCCATTAAAACTTTTCTCAACTTTTCTACAAGCTATTGTTATAATAAATGTTGTTAAAGCACATGAACTAATTATTGCCAACCATGTCCTTATATCAAATGCGGCAACCAACTCTTTCATTTGGTAAATCCAATGAGCTTGATCTCTGTGACAACTAACAAATCTTAGTTGATGTTTTTGAAAGAGTAGCCCAATTTCAGGAGAGGATTCCAAGTTTGGTTTATTCGTTCTTTCAAATCGTGGACGAAATTCAGCAGAATAATCCTTAAAACATTTAAATTTGTCGGTTTTCCATTGCTCGTAGGTATTGTCAGCATGAATTGTAAACTGTAGTGTAACGTTATCCAGAACGAAGATGCTAAGCGCATGAATATCCAATAAAAATGGTAATTCTTTAACTTTATTCTCAATTTCTCAGCTGGTAGCTTCATCTAAAATAACCTCCCTTGTTGTTTTCTTGTTTTTTATTAGACCAATTATTTCAGAGAACTATCAAAATTTGATAACACTTCAACCCACGAAGGTGCAGATTGTCCAAATGCTTTTCCAATGTTTAAGAGAGAGACATCAGAGTTGATGAAATTAGGGTTTAAATTGATAAGTTGAAAGGGCGAACAAGGGTTGCAATACGGACAAACTATATACAAATTTTTACCAAGATTTGTTGAATTCATAACAAAAATAGTTTCAGCCAATCTAACAAAATAGCAATCCAATTAGATAGAAATACGTCGTTGGGTTTTGCTGAACTAGAGCTCTCCCAAATCAGCAATGAATAAGTTGGAATTGTGTCAACAAGATCTGCTTTCCAAGTCTTGTGCCTAAAGTCCAATCATGCATGAAATGATACATGCCTAAAACAATTGCTTCGCAATTTATTTTTCTCATCGAAAGTCTAAATTTTTATCCAGCAAGTAAACTTGCATAAGAAATGCTTGTCCACTCAATAAACGTAAACGTTTTGTTCTTTACTTTATTTGAGCGCGTTTGTCGGAAATCAGTCAAATTCACATTTAAAATCCATTTAGAAAATGCGTCGCTTTAATTTATGCTTAATTCAAATGGATAAAGTAATACTTCACCAGGAAAGGAAAATTATCTCAATAGAACTATAGGTTCTATGAGAATGCTAAAATTAATATTTTGTCCTGGAAAATTTAGGATGCTTACTGAGTACCCTGGAAATGCATTAAATACATCAAGTTTGTTACCAAATGCTGACAAGAATGATTGTGGAAATTCAAATTTGGAACAGTAAAACTGGGAAATTGGTAAAGTAAATAGAAATATATATTGAAAGGTTGAATAACCCATGCTGAAACTTTTTAAATATTTGTAAAATGACTGCCAGTTTTCGCATAATCGAAAATTGCCAAACGGTTAAACTTTGTAAATGTAAAATTAGTATTTGTTTAGCAAGTCCCAGAAGAATCAATGGTTCAAAAATATATGAAGACGCTTTTTCCGATTGTAAAAAGTAACTCAGGTTTTGAGCTACCTATTTACATCACGACGAACTGTTGAATCTGTAAATTTAGATGATAAAAAATTGACATAGGTCAAAAAACATGATTTTTGCTTAAAATGAGACAAAGCATTGCGAATTTTTCATGGCTGTTTCAAAACATTCAATGGGAATAATATTTTATTAAACTGTTTATCATGCATATGAAATTTCTCACGATGGGAACTTTACAACATTACAGCCAACAATAAAAAATACATTAACTAAAACTAATATGACGGCTAATTTGAACAATTGTTTTTGCTACAATTGAATTTTCATACAGGATACAATCGCTCTTGTAGTTTTAAAAACACAATTAACAATTTGGAACTAGCAAGTAAGAAACATAGTTGTGTTTTGAATATGCACAATAGATCTTCAATTTACCCTGGCTGTTTTCTTGAAACTTTTAATGGGAATATTATATTGATTTAGCTTAATATTTGCACGCTGTTGTCCTATTTACCCAGCTTTAATAAATATATTTAATAGCTCCTTTGAACAATTTTGTCATGATGTTGCGCAATATTGTCAATCGTAATTATAAACGGTAAACAAGTTTTGCTTGTAAAATCCAAAAACCTTGTCAATTTTACGTAGTTGATTTTGGGTAACTTTGAATCAGGGTTATATATGGTTGTACAAATCTTACTGTGTAACCACTTGCAAACGTTTTATTGAGCAAACTCTTATGTTTATCGAATATGTTGTCAGCCTTTTTTGTTAATCAACAATAGAAACAGGTCTTAAATATTACATTTTACAAACAAATATCCCACTAAGTTAAAAATGCTATTTATTATTATTTTATACGCGTATCGTTAATTAATATTTGTATGCCCTTAGTATGCCCTTACTATGTATGTCTCTTGAACATGTAAATGTTTGTTTTGTGTTGATAAAAAATTCTCAGGAAATTTTATCTCCAGTTTTGGATACAACCGATTCGCAGATATGAGAAAGAATTCCTCGCTCCAAGTTGGAATACCAGAGTATACTGTATACCACTGAAAACGAAGATCATTGATTTTTTAGTTGCAAAGAGAGGTCAACATAAACAAACAAACTATTTGTTGTAAAAATATAAAACTCTCTTCCGCAAAGGTACTAAGAGTAGGCTTGCAGTTATTGACGGACATTTTCGTGACTCCGAAACACAGCATGTGGATTGTAGATAGTAATCCTGAGAAACTGCCTTTTCCGAGTACAAGTAACTATGCCTCTGGATATACTATTCATATAACACATGTGGCCAAGCCAATAGCAAAAAAGGATACATTAATACCAAAATACTCTTTATCATCATACCATAATTAATGAGATATTTGCAAATTTGTGGTATTCCTCTAAAATAATTCCAGTAAAACATTTGTTCAAGGCGTATTTCGGCTACTACTTTTTGACTAGTAAATTGACTGCTATCATTTCGACTAGTAAGATTTTGACAATAAGTAACACAACAAAAGACATTTCTGGCATTATATTATACAAACCGGAATATTCAGCTTTTTACCAATTCAAACAGTTAGATAAGTATGTATTTGTAAACCTTTCCAAGCAAAGGCCACATTGCTGTCCATGTTTCAAGGATTTCCTACTAAATTTACTCTGCACTCACCTGTCACATGTCTTCTTTGTTTGCTAACCATTATAAATGTCTTTCAATATTTTACTGTGTAGTCTAGGCCAATAGTTTTCTCCAGAGCAATAGCTAGAAGCATGAGGTTACCGCGTGTTTTCAACTTTTAAATGAGTTTAAATAAATACTTACTTTGCTGAATCATGAATACAATACCTAACCTTACAATACGTTAAATAATTGGCTTTTTCTGATGTAAATACAGACATGCACAGGTACAAGCATCATGAGGCTATACTTTTGTAAGTCAAGTCGAATTTGAAGTTGTGTCATTATCAATTCCCTTTAATTCTAAATGATGCCATACCACAGTTTGTTCAATTCAAAGAAGAAAATTTCAAAAAAATGCTAGGTCTCGATATCTAACTAAATATACTAGTATGAAACTTAGCAAAGTGATAACGTGTTTAATTGTTCATGCACATGCAATTTTATTTGGTTCAAGTAGAAGTCATTCTTTAAATTCTGCGAATCCTATTTATTACCAATTTGATCAATCGATTGCCACATCAAATTTGTTTTCCGGGTGTTTAGTGCAAATAATTAATTTTCAGGCAAAAGATATTAATTTTGACGTAATTTCTCAACCCATTGTTCTGTATTCCTATTTTTCGTTTCCTGGTGATTTGTTACTTTATCCAAGTGAACTAAGTGTACTTAGAGGCGACAAAGTTTCTCAATGGATTTCAAAAATTGACATAGACCAATTTTATCAAACAAGAACTGTTAATTGGAATAATAATACTTTTCAGTTCCCTACAGAAGCAGGCCTAAGTTACTTGAATCTTCCGTTTCAAAAAGGTTTTTTGATGGCTAGCAAAAACACTAATTGTGAAGCCAACATTTATCTTGACCCACCAAATAAACGAACATCTCCGTACTTGTACTATATGGATGAGTACTTGGGGCTTGTAATTAAAGACCCATTTTGGATAGTTTTCGAAACCTTCTATGACCAACATCAATGGAAACACAATTATTTAAATACAATACCAAAGTACTCACTACTGTTAAGTAGACGCAATACAGATCCTCACCACAAACTAGATTGGATTGCTACCATTTCCACTATACCAAATCTGGTAAGAGTATCAGAAGTTGTACTGATTTTGGAAATTGTAAATTTTCAAGAGAATCTATACATATTTTGCCCGTATTGCAATCCTTGTGCTCCATATAAGCTAATACCATTAGCAACAATATGGTCTACTTTGAAATCATTACAAATATATTCCACAAATTTACTGAACAGAATGACTCCGTATTCAGTGGACGTTGTAACTACTACAGACTTAAGTCGCGAATTCAATGACTTGACCAGAAATTTTCATGAATCACAACAGTCATTATTAAATCATCTGGTTCATCGGCAATTTGGAAAGAAGGTCAGGTATTTACCTTTTATTGTTGATATGCATGCGATCTTACTTTTGTTACCAAAAAACACCACCGTAAGTGTCCTAAATAATTACGACCATTCCTTTGAAATGTGGAAAACTGTTAAAATCTCAAACTGCCCGGATTCTCAGAGTATATTTAACTTACCTTCAAAATTGCGACCTACAATTCATCGAAGTCCTCGCTCAAATATAGCGTATCAACATGAAATAGGATTGATATTTCAAACCCAACAATTGCGATTCGTCAGTTGCCACAAAGAACACAAACATTGGATACAACAGATGAAAGATTTAATTCTTGTTTTTGACATTTTTACTTGGTTTTTGATAGTAACATCTTGCGTTTCTGTTTCAGTTATGATAACTTTAGTTTCAAATACAAGTGAAAAAAGACTTGCACTAATATTTCTGGATAACTACTATTTTGTCTGTATTTCTTTACTTGACCAAGGATCCAACTTGTTTCAGAAGAAAGACGTAAGAGCAATTTTATTTTGTCTGCCATTGGCTTTCCTAGCATTGGGCAATGAGTATAAAGGGGATAACATCACAAAGTTAACTGTGGAACCGGACAAGGTTCCATTTGATACTTTTGCCACATTAGTGCACCACAACTTTAAAATATTCTCACGTCCATTTTTTATGAGCCATTATGCATCTTCAATATTACAAGCAAATGCACAGTTGGAAAAAGATTTCATATATGATAGCAAACATGAGATGTATCCACTTGTATCAGAGTTTTGGTTCGAAGTTCTAAGCAGTAGGTTAACAATAAACAAATATAACACAATAAGCTCATTGAAGACGTATATTAGTGATAAAATAATGTTCTTTCTGAATCATTCGGAAATCATGCCGGAATTAACAACACAAAATGTATCACATCGTGCATCAGATTATGTTCGACAGATGATTTTGGATGATCACATGGACAGGTGCAACAAGTCAGCAATAATTTTGCACGACACTATGGCTCTTCAGCTTTTTGCGTCGCTAAGAGCTTCAAAAAAGTCTGCCTATTTTGGGAAAGATGTTCTCAATGAGAATTTTTTGGGATACAGGTACCATGGATACTTTCCCAAAAATTTGCTGCTACGAATAAAGTTGTTTCACAAATCTGGAATAATCGATTGGTGGCAAAAATACTTTAAATGGTTTCTAGTAATGAAAATTGAAACGGAAAGAAGGCTAAAAGTTGCTGCTATTGAGGAAATGGCGTCTAGAAATGAAAGCAAAACAGGTGTTTATGTTCTTTGTCTTATTCTGGGAATTAGTCTGTTAGTTTCAACGGTTGTATTTATATTTTTTGGTTGACTGCGAAATTGCGCAAAATCCATAACGTTTCTACAAGTTATAGCAAGCTATGGCGAGTAGGCCCAAGTGGAAAATTTCACGTTTAAATTATATAACAAACTATAATTGTTATATGGCGTGGACTTACATTGGACGTAAAACTAATTGATAAACATTCATAAACGAAGATTGTTTACAAAATTACGGCAAAATGGTTTTGTACTTTCACAGTAATATCTAATTTTCATTAATATTCATTGATTGTAATGATATTACCATCAATTTATATAATGTTGACTCAACTTCAAAAACAGGCTTCAACGTTCACCGAGAAGAATTATACCGAAGGTCAAAAATTGTTCTATTTTTTTTAAATTTTGACTGTAACAATGCACATGCAAACTCCCGTGAAGTTTCGGATTATCAACTGGAATTCTTCAAGTAATTTACGGGTAATTCTTACTTTCATCTGAGAATACATTTTCGTTAGGATGACGCTCGGCTCCACTAAATTGGTATGAATTGCAGTAACACGATCAGATAGGTGATGGAGGAATTAAACACCTATTAAAATGTGTCATATTTTAGTGTCATAACAATATAATAAATAGAAATATATTAAGTTGTGTTTTGATTACCAAAAATATTAATTTTCTGTCCACTTTTATAGCTCCATAATATGTCAGCTTATGAGGAACTTGGTTAAGTACATTCAGAAGAGATTTGACCTATAATATTTCAAACAATATCTTTAAAAAATCATTAAGAATTTTTAATATAAAACACAATAACTTTTTTACCTCAAACTTAGTTTCAGGTTGTAGTAAAGATGTATCCAACTCAACAAACAAATTCACAACTTTGTTGTACTACGATAACATAATTTGGATAAGGTTTACGAATAGCAGTTGTAACTGATTTATAATTTGTAAACATATAATGATTTTACTTACTGATTTGTAAATTTTCTCCGCATAATAAATACCCAATAGATGTATCCCCATAGTCATAACAAGGTTGTTCCAAGCCATACTAGTCAAAACAGAATTTGGTAACGAATAATCCTTCGTATTTGCTTCCACTGAGTTATTAACCTCCAAAGAAATTCCACAGTCGCATTTATTCGAATTATCATTCAACTCAAACGATGCTGAACGTATTGACCTTAATATAGTGTAAATCGATGTTGTAAGACCTATAACTTTGACAACAAGATGAAATGACTCTGCAGGTGATATGAAATCACTTATGTCTTCTATTTGATGTGACATAGCCAACATTATGGACTTCCATTTTGCTACAATGCTGCCCTGAACTTGGTACAATTTGCTTGTTGAGATTGTGGATAAGATATTTATAAAAATTAAATTGTAAATGTTTGACATCACGTGACATGTTACAATATACAAGATTTGCATCTCCAATTGTCCTACCACTGTTAACAATATAAGAAGCATTCGCATAAACGAAACATTATTAAGTTTGGTAAGTATTAAACCCTCGCCGCCAAATTGAGAGAGTACAAAGACAACTAAAGCACTCATTGGTATTGCCAAATACAGTAAATGAATACGACGAATATACGCAGTTAGGTTAGGGACAGACATAGGAAAGCTAAATACTTCCTTAAAATGTATTTCAATTTTGTTCCACGAATTAAATATTTTTTCGATTGGAGTTATTCGAAACCAAACGGTTAGAATACCAAAATATGCATTTATATATCCTGCAAAGATTATAACGAATCCAATAATATTTCCCACAAACTCCCTGAAAAATTTCAATCAATTTTAATTATAAGAAGTTAATTTAAAATAATTTCTAAAATGATTGAGTGCTTACGATCTGAACGATGTGTAAATAAATAACATGACGTAAACAATTTGTATGACTACCATCAACCAGAAATCACGAGAAAAAACTTTAAAATAGAAAATTTCCTCTTGAGATTGGATATTTCTTCGTTTGGAAATAAGAATGAATCCCATTAGCTTTAGAAACTGAACAACTGGCCAAATTGATTGCGATATTTTTGGAGAAGGGTAAGGTTTCTTTTTTTGGAAAACAGGGTTGAGTTCTGAAGAAGTCTTTGAATTCTTCATTCGTAACCTTGTAAATAGGGCAAATTGTGGTAATACGTTTTTTAAGGACCAGGAATCTATTTCGTGTTTAGACAAATGTTGTTTTAGTGTTTCTTCAACTTTGTTTTTGAAAGAAATTTTGCTGGTGAACCAATACATTTGTATGTTTATCATACAATTATCTGTAATTAGTAAAACTCTGCTTATTTCGTGTTGATTGTTTCGATCGAGTTTCGTGGTAAAAGATCTAATTGTTAATGAAACACTGCAATGATAACACAGCATTACTACTCTAATTTATTGAATTTACAAACGAACAGCAATCATTGTTTTAGCAATCTAGATAATTAATGATAATATGATCAAAACAAATAGAGAATTTGTTGGTTTTCTCCGTGAGCAACAAACGACTAATTACATAAATATATTCTTTGTAGCATGCCTCCAATTTTGTTACTGCTATTTGTTCTAAACATTTTATCTTATTAAGCTACAGATTGACTTCGGAACCAATTTACTATAATGTGTTGACTAGATTAAGGAACTAAATTGGTTAACCAGAAGTTGAAACATTTCCTAAATACGAATAATGTATACAAATATACATGAAGTTTTATACCTGCTTATTTATATATACTCGTTTACAGATTTAATAAATGTGAAAAGGAAAGTCTTTATTTTACTTCAAAATAATTGTTGTCGAAATAAAAGATATGCGTTGGTTTTCAAAACAGGCAGACTAAATCTGTCCAATTTATTTAAGACTCTACATAATTAGCCAAGCCGTTGCCGAATTTTAGAAGAAAAATGTATGTTGTGCTTATGACTTGACTTGATACAATTCTCCTGACGTCGTTAATATCTCCATGGACCATTCAACGCAAAGAAATGTTTTAGTTATATATGCTTTAGTACATAATCATTTTGGAACAATTAGAGCATATTTGACTTAGAGAATGGCTCTAGAATCTTTTGTTTTGTATAAGCAAATTCCTAATTGTTTGTTAAACAAATATTAAATTAGCCTTAGTGAATTCATCAATGTATAAAGATTTCCAAACCAATCATGTTGTTGAAACGTTTTAATTTTATACTAATATTACTTTAATTGATGAAGTATTTTGCATTAGTTTATTTCATTTAGAATTTTCTAATCTTAGCTCTAGCGAATTATGAAATCCATGATGGAAGTTACACCTTAATTAACAAAATGAGTTATAATTCTATTAATTTTGAGACACAATAAAGTTAAGTTTAAAGTTTGTGCAACAACAAATTGTTGCAAAATAAATATTCTGTGGCGATTGACGCTTTGATTATCCGGTTTACTTATCTCAGAAGTGAATTATTTGTATTTAATGTATATATATCATCGTCTCACAAAGGCTTAAATTGCAGCAGCACGATCAAATACGTGATTGTCGAATTGATAACCTACGCCAAAAAATAAAAATTATATTTGTAAGCAAAATTAATATAGGAACTTCCCAAAAAAATGAACTTACTTTCATAAGTAGCTTTCGATCTAACTTCACACAACCGAAATACAAAATTACACATGGCGATCGATCAATAAAGTCCAAAAGTAGTTTAAACTAAATTGTTAAAATGAATTTTTTTTTAAATGTGATAAAAGTTTATTACTAACTGGTTAACAAAAAAATTAAAATTCACCTCTGTTTTGACTTCATTGTTTAATTCTGATGTATCAAATTCCACAAGTGTTGCTACTATTCTGTCATGCTGTTAATCAGAAAAATCTTTAAAAAATTATCAAACCTGATACACAAATTTAAAAAAAGTCTTTAACTCAATACCGCTTTGTAAATCCTTTCAGCAAAATGAACTTCAAGTGCTGCAGTTCCCAAATTGGTTACTATACATACCCAAGCCATGGTGGTTATCTGAGCCATCGTAATTAGAGAGCCAGTCATATGTTCCGCACCCATAGTAAGATCTTGATAAGATTTGCTAAACGATCGCAATATCGTGTAGACAGAAATTGACAGATTTATCACTCTTACCACAATGAAGACTGAATCCGCGGGCGAAATAAAATTCCCAATATTTCTCATCTGCTCAGCCATGATTAATAGTATTGTTTTCCATTTTGTAATTGTTTTGCTATCGAGTGTACTCTTTTTGTTTGTATTATTTTTCAAAGTACAACTTAAGACTTGTTCGTGCACTGCTATATAAATTCGGGACATAACGTGACACATTATAATATAGAATAGTTTAACTGCAAGTGCCATGGTAATCATTGCTGAAAAGCCAAAGAGTCGGAAAAATAAAATAAATGTGTCATCTAAACCAACTGGATTCATTACAAAAAATTGACCAATTCCTGACACTACAAAAAGTATAACTGGTGCCCTCAAATAAATATTACTAAATTTTTGAACTTCTTTGTCCAAATTTGGCAAATGAAGTTTTTCAGAAAACGTTTTTCGAAATGTGTTTTCAATATTTTTCCAACCATTTAGCAACTTCACCGTTGGGTCCAATCGAAACCATGTAGTTAGAACAGCAACTATTTCGTAATAGAAACTTGAGAACATCAAAGTGTATGCAATCGGGTTTCCATGTGACTGTTCACTATAACAAAACACTCCGATATAGATTAGATTGCCACATTGTAGTATTTAACGTTCCCAAATAAAACTTACGAAATAATTATTACTCCGGTGCAAACTAAGATAACCCAAAGTTGTGAAGCTATAGCCTTCACAGTAGTCCAAGATAAAAGATTAAAATAGAAAACAGGATTGTCGTCATCGGCATTCTCGTGCTTTGAAATGATAATAAACCCAAATCGTTTCAAAAGAACTGTAGTTGGCCATAATGTTTCATGAATGGAGTCGACATGGTGTACTGACTTTAAAACTGCCAAGTTCTTCTTAATTTCCATTGTTGTAATCATGAAATGTTTAATAATTTAGGTATTTGAAAAATCGTCAAAAAATTAGGCAATACAAAAATGATGCTAAAGCGAAAGTTAAGGGACCACTTGTTTCGCTTATATTAAACAGAAATCTACCCATACAAATAAACAATTAGTAAATTAGCCAATTACTTTAGTTAGAAAAATTATTTGAACAAGACCTTGCTTCCTAAAGAAATGGATTAGCTTGATATAATTTCTTGATTAGTTCAAATAACTTCAGACCTAACATGGCTCTTATTTTCCAACACCAAAAGTAAATTAAATGTATTGCTAATATCCGTTTTACAAAAGTAAAGATGTTCATTAGATTTCGCTAATGCAATCACTTTATCTCTTTAGAATTTTAGATATGTTGTGTGTCGGTCCTAAACCTTTCCAACTGTCCTATTTGCTATGCGTTAATGTGTATTTATTATACCAAAGGACTGAACGCTAACGCAACTTTTACAGAAACCAATTTGAATGGGTTGCAAAAGTTGCAATCTATAAGGAAATACAAGTCAGCTGATGACGTTTAACAAGCCGCGCTCTCCAAAATTTCTCTTCGCACCAGCAACATAACTCACTGCTCGGCTGGGAAGAGCAGCTAACTTAACACGCAAGGAAAAATGCTCGTTGGACGCTCTGCTTTTGACCTCAAAATTGCAAGCACCAATTTTACACCAAAATAATTACAGTATCTTAATCAGCACATGATAAGTATTCGGGGAGATAAAAAGTAAACCTTGTAAGTGTAACATTTATTCGATTTTGGAGTACGCTAAATTTGATGTTGATAGTGTTTATGCATAAGTGGAGAGGAGGAAATAGTTAAGAGATTCTAGTTGCAGATGTAGTTAGGTAGGATCCTGGAATACTTTTCAACTAATTATATAACTATTTTACACTTTTTTTTAAACTATCAAGGTGTTTTGTATATGTATTCACACGTGATGAGCCTCGAAGTATTAGAAAGAAAGCACATTTTCCAAAAACTCTAATAACTTAAATTTTGTTGAAAGTTGAAAATTGATTTTTTATTAGGAATGCATAAAAAGAGCCATATGCATCACGTAATTGTAACCAATGGGTTATTTTCCAGTTTTGAGCATTGAAATTGTTGGTTATTTAAATAATATAAAAAGGTATGCCTATTTCCATCAAACATATGCACAATGTATGCTTTTAAAGACCATAACAAATAAATAATTCACTGGAAGCGACAAGTGAGTTTTGTGCAGTTTCAATATACACAGCATATACCCACCAAGAATTTAAAACTGCGGATATGTATATGTATTGACAATTTACAGAATCAATGTTCATATAAGCATATACGCATATTTTCTGCTAAAACTACAATGCTGAATTATACCGCTACTAATACTTCGTTTTTCAATTTGGAATCACTATTTTCATACATGTTACCACAATCTAGTGGCCATGGATTTAAGTTAGTTCCTGTATTCACCAATTGTTGATATTTCGGTACTAATTTGGATTTGGTTGGACAAGAATTGTATTTGTTTCTCCAAAATTTGTAGTATTTTTGTTTTTGTGAATTTAATTCGAAGACAATTCAAAATTAAAATTTTAAGTAGATGTAATTTTTAGCTGAGGTTAGATTAAATTGTCTGTTCATGGGAAAAGTTAATTGGAACGTTTAAAAAAATTGGAGACCTTTTTGGATTTTAAATGGTAACTTTATAGTATAAGCAAGACGGTGACTGTTTATTTACACACAAATTTTGAATATACATACTTGTGAAACATTTCCGTAGATTAAATTGCTTAAAATGTATGTTCCTTCAAAATTGGTATATTTACGTATCCGTAGTTTATAAAATTAGTGTTTATTTAATAATGAACTAAATCAATAATTACAAGGAATTGTATTCACACAAATGTGAAATATACTACGCTACTACTACAATATTCATCGTCAGTAAAAGTCTTTTTTGTATGTGTTTTATTTAAACTGAGAAAGAGCGACTTAAAAATTCAAATTTGTGTTTGGCTTTAAAATGATTTAATCTAAAATAGAATTGTTATAATACATGAACATCCTGAAAATAGTTTTCCGTTTTAACGTTCCATGGAATGTTTCTAAAAATGTGGTGCTAATATTCCTTTTGGAAGTATTCTCTTTAAAATACAACAGAAATGATCAGCGACCGTCTACTTCGAAAAATGTACATAGTCACCAGACTAGGTTGCAAAACCGGTGCATTTGCAATTTCCTTTGACAAAAATTTCCATACAATTTTTAAGTATCAGTGCAAAAGTATTAAACGTAAATTGGTGTTCAACAGTCTGTTGAATCGAATCGGTGTTCTTGCAGGTGTATACATAACAGCAAAAGAATATTTTTACGGCGAGATAAATCGTTTTACGTTGAAGCTTTTATTCACACTAACACTGATTTTGTTGTCCATCATACTGACTATACCAAATATGTGTGCGGAGGATATAATTATACTTTTGAATAAATCTCTTGGGTTTTTCCAGTTTACAGAACGTAAGTTTTTCAAATTTAGATATTTTAAAAGGTAAAAATAAGGTATAACATTTCTCTACGCTCTAAAAAGACTACTTTTCCACGCTATTTTACGTCAGAATTTCTAAAAGTCGAAAAATGGGATTGACTATGCATATTCAGTCATTTTAGTGGGAGAGTGAGGTTTTATGAATTTTGTAGTCTGGCATATGGATGATGAACAAATAACTGTAACATACCTTTCATTGTAGGAAGGGAAGTTTTTCGTGTATCTTGATTTACTTACTGTCTTACTTACTTTAGCATCTGGTTCATGTATAACATAGAATTTGTAAATGCATATTCATGTTTTGTGTGTACTTTAAAAACCTATCCGTTTGAAGACACACACTCATCTAGAGGGAAGTCATAAAAATGGCAGACAGTGAATCCGACTCTGATATTCAACGTGTTACCATGACTAAAAATCGATTGTAAAAGTTAAAATGTCGCAGTTGGAAATTTAAACATCTGTGTGAATACTATTGTGCATACCGAATTTCATTTGCTGCAAAACACAAAGTAAAGTAGCTGACAATGAAATTTTA